>CM055856.1:14679859-14907436 GCA_029490765.1 Euthynnus affinis | reverse complement strand
TGTTTAGTACATGGAACTGTTTTCCATCAGTTAAGGGTCCAGTTGTACTTCCTGTTTTCTCAAACAGAAGATAACACATGTTGTTATCCTCACAGGTGAACCGAGGCCAGAATGCAGACCATCACCAGACGACCTGAGAGACAACTAGAGGTCACAGATTGATGATTAATATCTCTGCTGGGTTAAAGGAGCAGAACACTCTGCTGTTTCGGCTCCAATAAACACTTTCAGCTTTAAGACATCAAAGTCTCGCAGGTGCTTTTCTCCACGACAGGAACGATCCACAGCTGGAACACACGGAGCTGTTCAGTCATGTGACCTCTGCAGCAGCAGCAGATGTCAGTTTGAATATGTTGTCATGTGACATACAAGATATGTAATTGTATGTTGATGTAATTTTATGTATTCTCATTGAACTACTGAGTGTTGGTAGTTTAGCCTCCGTTAGCTGCAGAGTGATAAACATCCAGTCCAATCAGCAAACTAACTGAATAATTATTCAAGCGATCGCCTGGCTGTTCAGTTTAATGTTATTATTGTTATTATTATTTTGCTCAAACCAAAATTAAGAACTTAGATGCATATCAACAAGTGTAACATCTCATTTATCCAGAAGTCAAAGAGCTGCTGTTCTTCCTCTGGACGTCCAGATCATGTGAAGTTGAAGTTGTCTGCACACATTATGATGATTTAACAAACGGCCCCGACTAAACCCTGAAACATTCTGCTGTTCAGACGAGCAAAAACTACAACGGCTGTTTCATTTTGAGATATTTAAGTTAACTAACCTGTTTAATGAGTGTGTATGTGGACAGTGAGGCTTTCCACTGCGACCTGCGCTGCTCCATGCTGCTGCTGTGTTGGGTCTGGAGGGGAAAGACTTGTGGAGTTCATCAGTGTCCTGTGAGCTCACGCAGGCCGAGCATAGAGCTGTATGCATGACACAATAATAATTCGTTCACAGGTATTCAGTCGGCTCGTTTAAGAAAATGAACTTCAGTTTGTCTTAATTGCTTGAAGGATCTCTGGAAGTTGTTCATCGTGTCGTCAGCAGGTTTCACATCTGCTGCTTCCTTCATGTTACAGTTTTATTTTATCTTATTAGACTTTGGTATTTTGTTATTATTGTATTAAATGTTGTTTAGTTTTTTCCTTGGAAATAAAAACAATTGATAACAAAAAAGTTGTTTAGTGACGCTCAGAAAGAGTCTACAGGACTAAACGGCATCAGTTCATCCCACTGAGCGACGCGCCGTCCAATCAGGTTTGAGGACAAACACACCTGCAGGTTCGACCAGGAAGCGGAGAGACGGGGCGCTGCGTCACATGACCTGAGCCCAGCTGAGACGGTTCAGGACGAGTCGGACCAGCAGAGCGAAGGAAAACGGCGACGACTTCAAATATGAAACGTCTTTTTGTTTACTTCATGATTCAAATGTGATGTTTTATAGTTTTGATCGGTTTTGTTCTATAATGTAGAAAAAAAACACATTTTCCTGTCAGATTCTGCGGCCGTCTGAATGTCTCTGTGCAGAAAAGCATCATCTGCTCCGACTTTGTCTTTTTCTGGAGAAGTTTGGAGGTTTTCATTTATTTCAGCTGCTCCGTCTGAAGCCTTTAATTTGAGGCTCTTTGTGTTTATATTTTCCTCCCACCTCCTCTGCTGCTCGCTCGCTCTCTCTCGCTCTTCCTCCCACTCCTCTTCTCCAAATGTCTTGTTGAGAGCTGGTTGCCATGTCAACAGGTGCTAAAGAGCCTCTCGTGTATCTGCACACACACACACACACACACACACACGGTACATGCATGTACACACAAACACGTGACAACACACACATGCTCCGCCGGGTTTCATAAACAGGAAGTTGAAAGAGGGGAACCTGCGACAGAGCGAGGAGGAGGAGGAGGAGGAGGAGGAAGGTGAAAGAGAGAGAGAGAGGTAAACAAGTGGGCAGCTTCACTTCAACTCCTCTATTTTTTTTCTAAAAGGAGAAAAGAAAAATAATCCTCCCACACATGAACCAGTCCTGTCACGCCGCCGCTCTCTCCTCGCCGCCTTCTTCTTCTTCTTCTTCTTCTTCTTTCTGTTTCTGCAGCAGCCGGGATTCAAACCCACGGCCTTTCAGGTGTTTGTCAAAGCAGGAAATTCAAAGTACGACATGATTCTGTTTAATAATTAATAAAAATAACAAACTGGCATCACAGTGAATAATTAGAGCTGCAACAGTCAGTCAGTCCGACACTTTTTTGGGGTTTTTTTCAGTAATTTTTCAAAATAAAATGCATTTGTGATCATTTGTGATGATTTCAAGCTTTTATTTTTGCGAGTGTCTTTCTGTTCTCTTGTGTTTGTTAGCGAGCAGCAGCAGGAACGTGGATGTGTGTGACGCTTCCGGCTTCTTTAATTCTTTATGTTTAATGTTTTCATTCGATCAGCTGAGAGACGACAGGAAACAACCTGAGAGAGAGAGCGCCACTCGCTACGGCGGTCCGGCGCTGGAATCGAACCGCAGACAGTTTTGCTGGTCGCGTGGCGTGTGCGTTCCTAACAGGGAGGTTACCATGGCGACCGTCATCAGCAGCTGGTTTCCATCCAAAAGGTCTCAAATGTAAACATGTAAGAGTCCAAACAGGGAGGCCGAAACACAGCGGCAGACTTTGACCTGTTTGTTTTTCAGGGAGTCCAGCTGTTACAGTCACAGTCCAGAGAACGAGAACACACAGTATGATTACCTGAACACACACACACACACACACACACACACACACACACACACACACACACACACACACACACACTATATTATTATGAATATCAAGCGCACAGTTTCATTCAGTAGAAATGTTATTTACATTCTGCTTCACAGCGTCACGCTGCCTCACCTGAACACACCTGCCTTAACATGTCTGCTCCTGTGTGTGCGTGTGTGTGTGTGTGTGTGTGTGTGTGTGTGTGTGTGTGTGTGTGTGTGTGTTATGTAAGAAGCTTTGGCATGTTTGTTCCACTTCTATGAAACTGTCAGGAAACTTCTCGTCTGGCTGATTGTTCCTGTTTTTCCAAAGCTTTATTTAAAACCGTCATGTTGGTGTGTGTGTGTGTGTGTGTGTGTAACAGTGTGTGTGTGTGTGTGTGTGTGTGTGTAACAGTGTGTGTGTGTGTGTGTGTGTGTGTGTGTGTAACAGTGTGTGTGTGTGTGTAACAGTGTGTGTTTTTCTTTTTAAACCAAAATATGTTTCATCTTTTCATATTTTAGGCACAATAATATAATAAATATATGAAGAGAGTTGAAAAAGGTTCAACAGCAGCAGGTGACGTGAACAGAGCCACTGAGCAGAGGTTAAAGGTTAAAGGTTAAAGGTTAAAGGATCAGTGGCAGTTGCATTTTAAAGTCACTAAACTGTTTTTAGTTCCAGTTATGAGTGATGACTGCAGAGGATCCTCCAATAAAACATCAACCTATAAACATATTTCACCTTTACTGACACAACTTCCCTTTATTTCTGTAAATACGACTTTTTTCTTGAAATAATATGATTTTCAATATATTATGACATATTTTGTCAAAAAACTATGACTCTAATCCTCAGTTAGCAGTTAGCCAGGAATGCTAACCAGCTGCCTCTTAAAAATGAGTTGAGTTGATATATTGCCTAAAAATCTAAAATATCTATGAAAATTAAATATTTAGGATAAAAACGGGTCATTTTTCCATTAAAATGACTCTTAATCAATTATCAGAATAACTGAAGATGTTTTGATGATATTGATTAACTGTAGAAGAATCTGACTCACATCTTTACAAAAAGCAGAAGTTTTGGCAGAAGTTCCGTCAAACTGCGTCACTTACAGGACGTTTATAGGTGTGTGTGTGTGTGTGTGTGTGTGTGTGTGTGTGTGTGTGTGTGTGTGTGTGTGTGAGATGCAGTCAGGTTAAACCTGACAGGTGAGAGACGTTAAACATCGAGAACATCAGAGACGACAGAACAAACAAACGAACAAACAAACAAACAAACAATCACTGAGCTGACAGACGAATGCAGCTGTGTGAAGCAGAGTGTGTGTGTGTGTGTGTGTGTGTGTGTGTGTGTGTGTGTGACGCAGACTTAAAGACTAAAATAAAAGCTGGATGTGGGTCACACTGACTGAAGAGGATCAGCTCGCTCTGAGTAATTAAGTATGAAGCACAGAGACAAAAACTCATCGGATCAGTTTGTCTTCCTGTCAGGAATCTTTCCTGCAGCTCAAACACACACTTTACATCTGAATGTTTGTTTCTGCACAGTCACGTCAGCCCTTAAAATTATGCAACACTTATGCAATACTTTCTCATAATTATGACAAACTTTATATTTGTCCCTTTATTTCTTTGTTGAGTGGCAGAAATGGACTTCCATAGCAGTCCGACTGTATTCTGATGAGAAACAGCACAGAGTGATTTTATGATACAGAGTTTAATGAAAAGTGAGTTTGTGTGTGTGAGTCGGTCCATCAGAGCGCAGAGCTGCGGTCCAAAGGTCTGTGATTAGCAGCTCTCTGTTTGTTTGTTTCAAAGCTTCTTACAAAGAGGCTGTTTGTTCTTACTGCAGATTAGTTTTAGAAAAATCTAAATGCAAAAAGTTTATTTGAGAGAAAAGGTTGAATGTTCTGATGTCAAACGCCTGTTTGTCTGCTTCTTTCTGCAGGAAAGTAATTTTACTCAAGTACTGAAACGCAGTACTGTACTACACTGTTATATAATATTGTACTTTCTACTCCACTACATTTATTTGACAGCTTTAGTTACTTTTCAGATGCAGATTTGACACAATGGATAATATAACAAGCTTTTAAAATACAACACATTGTTAAAGATGAAACCAGTGGTTTCCAACCTTTTTGTCTTTTGACGTCTTACAAAAAGCAGTGTGTAGTCGGGGTCACATTTCACATGTCTATGAGTTGTTAACAGCTCCACCAAATAGTGATTTTTCCCTCTAAACTTCTCACATACTTTCATTTCAATAAATGTTCAAATGATCCAATATTTCAGCAAAAATCAAAGATTAGAGAAAAAGTCCAAAAACTGAAAACAGATTTGTGAATCAGAACTTTGTTTTTTCTTCTTTCCTCTCCCATTAATCATCTCACGACCCCTCAGATTTATCTGCTGACCCTTTGGAGGGGCCCCAACCCTAGGTTGGGAACCAGTGGACTAAACTAGCTAACTGTATATAAAGTAGTGTAAACTAGCTCCACCTCCAGCAGCTACAACAGTAACATACACACAGCAGCTTCACTCCTGAATCCTGCAGCTTGTTTCCACTCAGATCCAGCTCTCTCAGATGGGAGGGGTTGGACTTCAGAGCTGAGGCCAGAGAAGCACAGCTGATCTCTGACAAACTAGAAACAATTAATAATCTAATGATGTCATATATAATAATATATCAGTCAGAGGGACCAAACCACTACTTTTACTGCAACACTTTAACTACATCAAGCTCATAATACTGATGTACTCTTGTAGGATGTTTCATGCAGGACTTTCACTTGTAATGGAGTATATTTATTTAACGTTTTGGTATTTTTACTGCAGTACAGGATCTGAAACTTCTTCCATCGCTGCTTGTTTGCTTTTAATCTGCAGACTGACTGTAGACGCTGATGTTTGTGTGTCGGTGGTGTTTTAGCTCTTCACAGGTTTCAGGGTCGATTCAGGATGTGGATCAGTCCTCCTATCGATCTGCACTCAGCTGCTGCCGAGAGTTTAAGACATTAATGGACTACAAATATGGAGGGGTGCTAATTTATGGACTACAGATGTACTATCCACTAATTACAGCTACAAAAAAAAGTCCTTAGCTGTGTCAGAAATCTTTCTTCACACGAATCAGATTCGACATAAACAAGCTGTAAACTCTGTGATGTTTGTTAAGGACTTTTTAGTTTTTTTTTTCCAAGAACTGCGTCCTGTAGATCCTGTTAGAAGCTGTTATGTGTTAAAATATAGTCATCAAACCTACAGAACTGGGCCGCAGAGCGACACGCTGACTGATCTGTTTTCCTGTTTGTAGATTCAGACGTCGAAGTCGCAGCGTGAAGCAGAAAATCTGCACTTCAAATGAAAGATTACTGAAGTCCGTTTCTGCCTCTCGGCCAAAAATAAACACACAAAACATGTTTTTCATCATTATGAGAAAATATTGCATAATTATAAAAGTTAATTAAATTAAATTAAATTAGGAGACAGCATCATAATTAGGATCAAAAACACTTAATATGCAACACTTAATAAAGGATTCTGTTTCCTATCAAATGACTGAAATGAGCTTCAATAATCATCAATGACGAAAATAATTATATTGATTCCATCGAAAATGATGTTAAAATAATCATTAAATGTCATTAAAATAAAGGTTAAAATCTACTAACCTTAAACCTTTTAACTAAATGTAGATAGAGCTGCAACAATCAATCGATTAATCAATCAACAGAATATTAATCTGCAATAATTGATTTCATCATTTTATGTTTTTTACATCATTTATGTTAATAAACTGATTTGAAGACGTCACCTTTGATTTTTGGGAAATTATAATCATATTTTACTATTTTCTGACTAATTGGTGATTTTATAGATTGACGATTACTCAATTAATGTCGAAAATAATGAAAACGATGGTTTGTTGCAGCTTTAACTGCATCAAAAAGATCCTTCAGCTGCAGATATAAAGTTTATCATCTTCAAACTAAATGTTCCAGTTTGAACTTTGTATCAGCCGCTCCTTCAAATCTGAACGTCCGACCAGCAGCCGCTGAAGACATTTACAGCATCATGTGTTTGAGTTTTAAGACGTCCTGCTGCTTTAATCAATGACTCCACACAAACACGTTAACCTCCAGACTGTGGAGGTCGAACAGAAGCTACGGTCATCTCGACTCAGGACGGCTAACGTAGCAGCTAGCATCTATGTCAGTAACGTTTTGGTTGTAATAACTTTTAGACATTTCGTTTTAGACATTTTGCAAAACCAAAAATTCAAACTGACAAAAGTAAAGAGGCATCGAAAATATAAATAATATAATATGAAGCCATAAAAAAACAACATGGAGTCTGTTTTGAATCCAGAGCTGAAAGAAACTGTGAAAGTTTTTATTTGGGGGATATTTTTCTCTTCCTGTGTGCGTCTGATTCAGAACAGTTTGCTTTGTTCCTCACAGGACACCATCCATCATTTACCAGCTCAGGAAGGAGCTGCTAAAGTCTCTGAAACTGACAGTTCGCTCTCTGCAACACCACGACCACGACGATTGTTGTTGTTGTTGTTGTTGTTGTTGTTGCTGTGTTCAGACTGACAGAGTTTACGTGCACTTCAGTAATCAGGTTAAACTCAGATTTCTCCAGTAATCAGATTTTTCATGTAAACTACAAAGCTAGTTTGTGTAACCAGGAGGATTAAAGGAACGTTCACTTCTACACACAGTCTGATTATTATTTATTTATTTATCCTTCTTGTTGTGCTTCTTATGTGCACATTTAGATCCACTGCTGGTGGTCGACACATATAATCACTGTCAATCATGTGATAAAGGACGGATTGTAAACTGTCACTCATGAAGACGTACAGTTCTTATTTTATATATAAAACAAGCTAGCCTGTCATTTAGAGTGAAATTACACCATTAACGTCTCGTTTTGTCTCCTTTCTTTGATCATCAGCTTCAAACAGGAACTCACTTCACTGAAATAAAACTGAAGCAAATCAAAGTTGAGCCGGCTTCGACAGCGCTCGAAGCGTCGACCAATCAAATGTTTTGGTTTCATCGTTCCCGCTCCTCTCTCCCATAACTCCAACGAGCACTTGAGCGACACGTCACGTTTGTAGTTCAGTCTCATTCGGACAGAGAGCACAGTGAACTCAGCAGTCTGTGTTTCTCTGTTTAACATCTTCAGGCTAGGCTAACCCATCGTTGCTAACTTTGGAGCTAACTCCCTTCACTTTTCCAGCACTTGGAGAAACAACAGACGTGACTTTTCATCATTTAACTGACACACTGTAGTCTGTGCTGTACATTTACTGCCAGACTGACAACTTACCGCTAACCTTTTCCTCTGCTCCACTCGTATCCACCGTCACTTTCTCTGCGTCCAACTCGCTACGCTAACATGCTACACAGAGGTTAACTCATGTCCTGAACAGCTGCACAGACTCCCAAACGCTAAATATTTCTGAATGATGGATATTTGTTGTTAATTCTGGCATTAAAACATATTTTTTGTCCTGGCGGGTTCTCGTTGATATAATTGTAGGAGAAACACTGATTCAGTAAACGTTCAGTACGTTTAGTAAACGCTCAGTAACCGTTGAGAACAGTTAGACCCAGAAGTCTCCGTTAGTTTGGAAGAGTCCAAAGAGCTGAAAACAGCGGGGGTGTTTTGAATTCACCGGCGGCGATGGAGGGAAACAAACATTCACCACATTTTCTGGAAATTGGAAACCCGGCTTGAAAAACATAAACACTTCCTCCTCTGCACAAACATCTGCCTGTGAAAGCTGCTCATGTGTGAAGCAGCTGGATGAAGAGCGGAGCGTCGTCTGCAGCGTCTGCAGCCGACACGCAGAGCAGTTAAATACCTGAAGCCACTTCTATTATCAAGCAATCGTTACGTCGACATCCTGATAAACACGTTGTGTCTGATCAACAGAAGAAAAAGCAACAAAACCTCATTAAATCATTTAAACTAATGTCACAATTTTACTTTTATCTTTTTTTAAATCTATATCTGTTTATCTTTATTAGTTTTTATCAAGACTTCATTTTACATTTGATAAATAAAGACTGTTAATGTTCCTACAAGATAAACTGTTTCACTGATTGTTGCACATTAATGAATGTTTACTGATCCATACAGACATGAATCAGCTGACCTGCAGAGTTTAAATCTTCTTCTTCAACCTCAGTTTAACCCCTTCCTGCAGGAAGTGTGACATCACAACCAGCTTTTAGATCAGTCGATTCATCCTGTTGGTTGTCCGCTAGTTTCATAATCGATTCGTCGTTTTGAGTCATTTTTTAAGCTTCAATGTGAATATTTTCTGCTGTTTTCAGTCTTTATGACTTTGGGACGTTTGGGAAAAAACAATCAACGATCAATATTTTCACCATTTTCTGAAGCAAACAGCTACTCAATTCAATCAAGATGATCAACAGATAAATTGATAATTAAAATAATTGTTTACACTGGAGATCAACAATATTTACATATTTAGATTCTGGAAGGAGGATTTGTAGTTTTGAGGATTTTTTTGTGCAAATTGAACTTTTTTTTGTGTAAAAAACACATCTGACACAAATTAGTAGAGTTTTATTATTGATTAAGCTGAAGATTATTTTCTCAGTTAATTGATTAGTTGTTTGGTCCATAAAATGTCAGAAACTGTTGATTACTGTTCCTCAACAGAAACTATTCAGATTACTGTCATAAAGACTAAAGAAAGCAGAAAATATTCATATTTAAGAGGCTTTGATTATTAAAAAATGATTCAAGTTGGGGATAAATTTGAGTACTTTTGTCTTTTATAACATTTCTGACATAAAGTGCGGCTCCACATTCTGGTGATGTATATAAATATAAACATAAACATCATCCAGCACTTTATTATCCAACATGACCTCAATAATAAACTGAAGTTTACTGCAGAGCTGCATAAGAGTTCCTGAGTGTATATAAATATGTACGCAGCTACAGATCAGACAGGTATGAAGGAGCATTTATATTCTATCGTTTATATTTTAATTATAATTTGTTAGTAGCTTTTTATATTTGACCTCACGTCTTCATTTCAGAGTCTCAGCGAGGAAAATAAAAAACTCTTCACTTCAACTCTGCTGAAGCTTCTGTGACAAACTGTTAACTGCTTATTAACTGGGAGGTGTTGCATAATAATAACATGCAGCAGCCAAAACACACACACACACACACACACTGCTGATAATAAATCATCCTTTGTGTGCACATTTGTTTAACAAGGAGGAAACTGGATTATTCATGAATGTGAAGCAGGACGAGTGCAGACAGAGAATACAGTGGGAGGTCTTTATTACTTAATATGTGTGTGTGTGTGTGTGTGTGTGCAGGTCTGTCATAGGCTACTTTCAGGGACAAATTACAGACTAAAGACCACTTAATTGAGGTCGGCTTGTCTACCTGAGGACAAAAGTCGTGTCCTCAGTCAGAGAAAAAGCAGATTTTTGGTTCAGTGGTTAAAGTTAGGATGAGTCCCCAAAAGTGACCCTGATCTGATGTGTGTGTGTGTGTGTGTGTGTGTGTGTGTGTGTGTGTGTGTGTGTGTGTGTTATCTTCTACTTTTGCAATTCAATCAGCAGAAAATAAACAGCAGCTGTTCTGATAATCGAAAATAATCGTTTAAAGTGACGTCATAGATTTTCTGCAACATTAAAAAAAAAAAAAGAGTTAAAGGAAACATTTTGCTACCAAGGTTACAGAAAACAGATCGGTCAGCCGTTAACGAGCATGTGTGAAGAATCTGACGTCATCAAAGTAGAAAAAAAAAACCGCCACAGACGAAGCGTTCAGATCAGGTTGAAGCCTCGTGGAAACACTGAGAGAGCGGCAGTGATTGGTCGATTCATCCAGCCGACTGTCCGCTAGTTTCATAACTGATTCATCGTTTTTGAGTCTTTTTTTTTTTAAAGGAAAAGAAAACATCCACAGTTTTCACCATTTTCTGAAGCAAACAGCTACTCAATTAAATCAAGATGATCAACAGATTAATTGATAATGAAAATAATAGGGCTGTTGTCAACCAAAGAAAATCTTGGTTGACTAAATTTGTACATAATCTGTGACTAATCGATTAGGGTTAGGGGATGTAACGGGACAGAGCGCACAGTGAACTCAGCAGTCTGTATTTCTCTGTTTAGCGTCTTCATGCTAGGCTAACGTAACGTTGCTAACTTTGGAGCTAACCTTCACTTTTCCAGCACTTGGAGAAACAACAGACGTGACTTTTCATCATTTAACTGACACACTGTAGTCTGTGCTGTACATTTACTGCCAGACTGACAACTTACCGCTAACCTTTTCCTCTGCTCCGCTCGTATCCACCGTCACTTTCTACACAACGCCGTATTACTGCACAGAGTTACACTCGTTTCCCAGGCGACGACACGGAGGAAGAGTCCAAAGTTGTGAAAACAGCGGGGGTGTTTTGAATACACCCCCGCTGTTTTCACAGGTAGTTTGTTGGTCTGTCCCCCCGCTGCAGGAAATAATGGATTAATCCTGGAAAGCTGCTGATGTAGCACTTTTCTCCTTATGAAAGTAACACAGAGATTATTCCACCAATCAGAATTTAGTCAGACGAGCGCATATCGACCAGCAGACTGCAGCTCAAGAAAATAACTGTTAGTTGCAGAAGTGCTTCACAGTCCACTGACTTCTGACTTACAGGCAGCATTTCTACATAACGTTCACCGTGTTTAACATCCGACATCAGAGCAGGAAGTTAACGACAGAAAACCAGAAAAAAAACATAAGATATGCAGGACTGCAACAGAACAAACCCCAGAGTGAGGAATTTAGGCGGGAAAGATGGTGAATCAAACTCTTCAGGTGTGAGAGAGAGATCCTGTTCAAGTCTTTGAATCATATTTAAAGGAAAAAATGTCCAATATTTCCAATGCAATGATTACAATGAGCTCATAAAGTCAAAACCTTTGGAGTTTGGACTAAACTTTATTTAATCACTTTGGTTTTAGGGACGTTTTTCACTGTTTTCTGGTATTTTTTAGACATTTTTAGAAAAATTACAAGTATTACAAGTAAGGCTGCAACTAATGATTATTTTCTCAATGAATCAATCAGTTGTTTAATCCATAAAATGTCAGAAAATGGTGAAAAATGTGGATCAATGTTTCCTCAAAGACGACGTCGTCAAACTCAAAGATCTTCAGTTTACTGTCAGAGAGACGAAAGAAACCAGAAAATATTCACATTTAAGAAGCTGAAATCAGAGAATTTAGACTTTTTTCTTTAATAAAAATGATTGAAAACAATGAATTAATTATAAAAAATAGTTTTTATTTTATTTATTTTATGTTGATTGACTAAAACTGTAAGACTGACTCTAAATATTTTTTAAAAATTAAATCCTTATTGTTCTTTTTTTTTTTTTTTTATACAAGTGTTTCTGGAAAAATACAACGTGCAGACAACATGAAATGTGGACACACACACCCACTCTCTCTCTCTCTCTCTCTCTCTCTCTCTCTCTCTCTCTCTCTCTCTCTCTCTCTCTCACACACACACACACACACACACACACACACAGGCATGCAGAAAAACATTCCTGCACAAACACAAACGTACACGCATGCATGCACACCCACTTCAGCTGTAATAAGCAGCCTGTGTTTCTGAAAGGAGGACGGCAGCGATTATGTAACCGCTGTATCTCACACACACACACACACACATAAAAACACACACACACACACACACACACACACACAGAAAGACAGTTGAGGCTGCTGCAGGAACAATCTGTAAAATGAAGACCCCTCCTGCAGAAAGAAAACAGGCTGAATGTTCTGAATCTGAAGACATTTTTCTGCCCGTCTGTCAAATTCAATCTGCTGCTTTCACGTCTCTGCAGCAGCCGCCCTTCATCCAGCAGACACGCAACACGTCTTCAGCACTTAAAGGTGCGGCGTGTCGAGATCAGCGGCGTCTCGCAGAACGGACTTAATGTTCATAAGTTTGTTTTAATTAGTGTTTAATCACCTGAACGTAAGAATCGTTGTGTTTTTGTTACCTTAGAATGAGCCTTTCTATCTACAGAGGGAGCGGGTCCTCTTCCACTGAGGCCGCCATGTTGGACCGCCATGTTTCTACGGTAGCCCGGAATGGACAAACCAAACACTGAGTCCAGAGAGGGACTTTCACGTTGTGGCTCCATGCTTGGAAGCATTTATCATTTTCTTTATTGACAGATCAGGTGTTTGGTCCATAAAATGTTCAAATGTCTCAATTCAGTTCATGATGATATAAAACGGTGAAAATCTGAAAATTCTCTCTTTTTTTAAAAGAAACTGTAAACTGTAACAATTAATTGATTCTCAAAATAGTTGCTTTTATTTCTCTTGATAAGCAAATAATCATTTCAGTCAATTTTTTAAAGCAAAAATGCAAAAAAATTTGTTGGTTTCAGCTTCTCAAATGTGATAATTTGAAGCTTCTCTGCATCATACATGATAATAATTGGAATAACTTTAGATTTTGGACTATTGATCAGTCAAACAAGACATTTGAAGACGTGAACATGACCTCTATGGTTTCTATCTTCCATCTATCGACTAATTGAACGATTCTTTCAGCTGTTTTTTTTTTTAACTAGCAGTTAGCTAAACTCCTTGAAGCGACCACGGTTATTGACAGCAGGTGTGTCAGAGTTTGTATTCACAAGTCGAGGCTGCAGTCAGCGACAAACTCGCCTCCAGTCTTTTTGTTTTCTGTCCAAAACCAAAAACAGGTTGGTTGTGGAATATTTAGGTCACAATGTTCCTGTCTGCTAATCTTAAACACCTGTTCGTCTTTTCATACGTGTTCTGATTTATTTTGGGTGTTAACGGTTAAAATAATTAAGGAGAACTGTGTCGACTGTTTCCGTCACTTTTCATGTGAACAACGAAGTGCAACACTGCGACTCTTCCAGGAGAGACTGACTGGAAATATGCTGCTATCCCCGAATATAAACCATATCTATAAACACTTTTGCTTTCCGACGTGATCGGACAGCACGACCCTTACAAGCACCGCCCGCCCCTCTGCGCAGTAATGTGCCTCCACAGAACAATGTCATCCTCGCTCTCCTCTGCTGCTCAGGTGGTGAGTTGTTAGTCCCAGAGCTGAAATGAAACCTTCACTGCAGGCAGAGCTGATCTGTGGGCGACTTCAAGGCAGCAAGTTTTGTTCTTTGTCACTCAAAGAACAATTTCTGTCACTTAAAAAGATCTATATTTATATTCTGGTTCTCTACTGGAAAAAAAACTCCTTATTGATCTTCTGCTGGTCCTTTATGCAGCCCCTCAGTTCAGCCTCTGTCTGAAACAGGAAGTTTTAGCTCCTGTCTCTTTAAGGCCCCGCCTCCTGATGAGCCCGCTCTGCTCTGATTGGTCAGTTTTTTTCTACGTAAACAACCCACCAGTCTGTGAAGCCAATTCAACATAGTGACCAAACTCTGTAATTACAACTTCCTGTCGGTCAAAAGCAGCAGTTCATCCAAACGACTCGAAACAAATCTGAATTTGATCCGTTCGGTCTGACGACATTTGGAAAGTCTAAAAATGATGCACAGTTAAATTGAATGAGGAGCCAACAGGAAGTCAGCAGTAGTCTCCACTGAGCGTGCTCTATGGGCTCAGAAATAAGGAGGTCATTTCTTTACAGCTGCAACATCATCATCAACCAGACGCCATGTTTGAGTTCTCCTTCAAACATCCATCAAACAAACTATAGTAGCAGGATTTCACTTCTTTTTCTCCTTCTTTACTCCAAATGTTCAACTTCTCACATCCATCCGTACAACAACACATGGAAACACCTTAGCAACCACCTTAGCAACCGCCTTAGCAACCAAGACTACAGATCGTACAGCTGTTTATGAGCGTGTGCAACGGATGACGTCTGCTCGTCATCGAGATAGAAAATAACCCGTCACAAACTAAGTGTTCATTCGGGTTGAAGCCCTGAGTTTTGACTTGCAGGCAGCGTTTCCATATACGTTCACCTCAAGTTTTGGAGCTTTGACCGACATCAGAACAGGATGTAAATACGCCTCCATTTCAAAAGGTGTGAAAACCCAATAAAATACAGAAAATAACATCACCTGTTAACCTTAATTGTACTTTAAAACAACACCAAACATGAGATTAGTGGACTTTATATACACAGATGAAGGTAAAAACACAGTAAAACTGAGCCAAAACCATCAAAATCATCTCTGAACTTCCACCTTAAGTGAAAGTCTGACATCAGAACAGGAAATAAATGACAGAAAATCAAACAGAAAAACAGAATATGAACGCTGCAAACCATAGACCAACCGAGACAGCAGCAGTTCTGGGAGTTTATAAAAGATATTAAATATTCTTTTGGTTACAGCAGAGAAATGTGGAGCAGCACCTAGGCCCATAAAATGGACAAACTGTTGTGTCATAATGCAGATTAATTATGAATCCATCTGCTTTATTACTATTATTATTCTATTTCAGCACGTCTGCAGACACAACATGGAGGCGTCTTACCTGTGCAGTGTCCGTAGCGTTTCCCAGCGACGCTGTCCAGCATGATGAGCGTCAGGTTGTCCGGTGTGTCAGGATGAAGAGGCGTCCCTCCTCCTCCTCCTCCTCCTCCTCCTCCTCCTCCTCCTCCCCCGCTCAGTGTCTCTGTGATCAGGCTGGCCTCGGAGCTCTGCTCGTCACTGGACAGGGACGGACTGCGGACGTCTCCTCCTCCAGAACCGGAACCGGAGCCGGAGCCGTTGGCGCTGCTGGGCACCGACACCAGACCGGGGCCTGTGGCTGAGGGCCAGGAGGGCGGGTCCTCACTGTCGGGGCTGCAGGGGGTCGAAGGTCAGAGATGGGGATTTAGAGTTTGCATGCTTCGATCCAAACAAATAATCATTTTATGTCTTTTTACACATTAACAGTAAATAGTAACTAACAGTAGCCACTAGGGGGCGTCTGAATTTTAAAATTTTTCCTAAAAATCTTTTATATTTCGTTCCAAACAAATGAAAAAAAAAATTAGATCAAGTTTCCTTAAAATCTGCAGCGTTTTCTGCACTTTGGCTCAGCAGAGATTCCCAACCAGAGTTAATATAACAAACAAAATAGAAGATGTAAGATGAGAATTATGATAGTTAGAAGTAGTTTTACTATTATCCATTGGTGGATGATAGTTGTCTAAAAGTAGTTGGATGGATAAATGGTTTAAAAAAGGATGAACAGCTGAAATGAGAAGAGTCTCAGTTTTCATTGGTCGTTTCCATCAAACTCCATTCAGGAGCTGCTCTTTGTCAAAACAAGGTCACAACCACGTCTGTAGCTGGACCTTGTATGAAACATTAAAAAGGGCTTTTAATTTGAAACGACAGCTACAGGATGTGGCAACATAATGTCTACGCCCGGCCGAGACGACGAGCGATGAAGTCTGTTGTGATAACAGAAGCACCATTTCCTCTGGAAACATCAGTTAGCTTCAGCGTTTTCCTGCCGGGAAACGCCTGAACTGAGAGATAGCAGGATTTAACGGGACTAACTGACCCACTGACGGCTCCTTCCCACACATTTAGAGATATTCATGTTTTTTTGCTGTTAGCATGGCTGTTAGCATGGCTGTTAGCATGGCTGTTAGCAGACGGCTCGCTCTGTGCATGCGTTAGTAAAATTTATATTTTAAAGGCTCATTATGACAGTTTTGTATTTCTCTGTAACGTAGATCAGTATCAACAGCGTCATCTATAACTTCTTTCTCAAATCATTTTCTGATGCCCTAAAAAAAATTAATATATTTAAATATTTAAATTACTAGTCAATTAACGGCTTGATCAGGACCATCTGCGTCACGGAGCTGATGGAGGTGACTCCAGTCAGCGCTGGTGATCCCGCCCGTTTCAGAAGCGGCTCTCCGCTAAACAAACGAGTAGCCGAGCAGGAAGTCAAACAGGAACAGCACAGAGCATCCGGTCAGTTTTCACCTGGCAGACTCCTGATTGTATCACATCAGAGGACGAGAGATTCATCTTGGAAATGGAAAAATCACGACCACGTATCATTAAGGAGAAGTGGACTCCAGGCTTGAACATGGCCGTGACGAAAACACGTCACAGCCTGAACGTGAACTAATGACAACTAGCCGATGACAAAAATCTTTGTTTGTGTGTCGCCCTAATAAATCGTTGAAAGGTCGAAAGAGGTAATTTTGACCAAACCAACCCAAACAGTTTGACAGTTTAATATGATGAAGAACAATATCAGCGTTTATATATTTCATACAGTTAGATAAGATGTTGTCAGGTGTGTTAAAGTCCACCAGCAGCTCTGTCAGAGGTCACATGGTGCATTCTGCTAAATAAATCTGGTCTTAGTTACAAACAGCCCCCCCTCCACCCTCCACCCTCCGGCTCCTTCCTGCAGGTTGACCGGCCCTGCAGGTTCAGCTGCCTCACCTGAACACCTCCCGAGCCTGGCCGCTCTCCGGCGACGTCTCCCTGAAGAAGGGTACGACCCGGGACAGACTGGCCCTCCGCCGGGACGCTCCGGTTCCGGTGGCCTTATCCGCCACCCCGCCAACAAACCCCCCGGCCCGGGTCAGCGCCGTGGTCTGCTTCTTCAGGAACTTCTCCAGCGGTTTCATACCCGCCGGCATGGTGGGTGTCTGGGTGGGTGGGGGTGGTACTGGTGGAGGGGGTGGCAGGGGAGGGGGGGTTAAAGGATGGTGATGCAGAGAGACAGAGCAGAGGGGGGGTTGGTGGGGGGGCAGGTGGCTCCTACATCATACCGACCCTGCAGGTCGGAGGCTGGGCAGGTGTGAGCAGGTGTGAGCGGTCCCTCCGAGGCTCTGCACGGCTGCTCTGGAAGAAAACGCCGATTTTTTTTAACCCATTTGTGGAGGTGGAGGGAGGCGTTGTTTCTCTTGTTTCTCCCAGAAACCTGCTCTGCTCCCCGGCCGCTCCTCCGCGTCCTCCTCCTCCCCTCCTCCCCTCCCTCCCTCCCTCTCTCTCTCACTGCAGCCGCCGCGTAAACACCAACCGACGGCTCCGGCACCGAGCGCACGATCCGCGGGCGGAAAACTCGAGAATATGAAGCCGAAACGGAGCTCCTCCTCTGCGCCGTGAGTCCCCGCAGCTCCCCGGTGTTTTCTCGGTGATGTGCACCGGGACACCGCGTCACCAGCGGCTGCTTTCTCCGTGATATCTCCGAGATAAACGGCGGATGAATGAAGGGTTTTTTCTCCGTCCGCGTTTATTTTTTTCTCCTCCTCTCAGCTCACACACCTGGAGGAGGAACAGCCCGCCCGGTCCGGTGCGTTTTGGTGCGTTTGTGTGTTGTAGGTTTTCTCAGCAGCGGCTGTTTTCAGGTCAGATACTGCAGAGGCTCCGACAGTCCGCCCGGCTCCCCAGCACACTGCCAGCCTCTCTCTACCTCTCTCTCTCCCCCCTTCTGCTAAATTAGTGGAATGAGAAGTGACTCGTAACATTCACACTCCTCTCCCTCTCCTCCCTCCCTCCCCTCTCTGATCTGCTGCAGTTGCGCGCTCCCGACACGACAGGATCGGGACCGCGCATGCAAACGCATGCACGTTTACTTCCAGTGCTGTAAAATTGATGGGAATGAAAATATCCCTGACGACAGGAAGGCATAATTCAATAAAGGAGGGAAGTAACTCAGTACATTTACTCCAAAAAAAAACACCGCGAGATTTCACCAACTAGTATCCCGTTACTCATAACACTCATTTCATCCAGGAAGAAGTATACACACACACACACACACACACACACACACACTGAGAGGGGCCATTTTGCACTTTTGATTCATTATACAGCATGTTGCCACTATTACTGGCCTCTAAAGTGCTTTTCACAAACTACAATCATCTTTTATTATAAAATGCTGCAGAATAAAACAAACTAATGCGTAAATGAAAACATTTTGGGCGGTTCTGTCCTGTGAAACAGATCATTTAAGACGCGTCCTGGTTAAATAAAATGAAAAGAAAACTTCCAGCTCTCAGTCTGCTGTCACACATGCCGAGTCAGCAGGTGTTTCCACATGAAATGTGAAAGAGCTGATCATGTGACCACTGATCCATACTGACCTGGAGGTGGTCACTGTGTTATCAGTGGACGCTCAGGTCTGGGACAAACAGCCAATCAGCACACGGTTATTTTTAGAAAGATCAATAGCAGGTCAGTGAGTCTGAGGAGGTTTAGAGAGGAACCACCTGAAGCCCAAAACCTGTTTTTATTAACCTGAAGCATCAGACGGTTTGTTACTCAGAACCATCTAAAAACAAAATACTTGGCAGGTGATTGGATGAAACATCTGTCTATCATCATCATATCTTGCGAGGCAGCTGGATCCACGAGAAGCGTGGACGTGTTTGGAACATTTTTGGGAGATTAAGATGTTTTAAAGTGAGAAAATTTAAAGAGCTCCTCTAGAGATGTTTTAAGATGTATAAATCATTTTACTTTAAATAATAATTTATGTCTGATATGTTTTTTTTTTTTACACAAAACAAAGTTCGATCATCTCATTAAAATCCTGAAAATGACATTTATTCCTTCACCCTCATTAAAAATCCCAAAATCAATGAATAAATATATTTAATTTCAGAAGTTTTCCTGCAGATGTCTCCTCCTTCACTGTAAGGTCCAGTCTCAGTGTTTGTCCTCTGCAGGCTTCAAGTTCAAACATCACACAACATGTGTAAATTGAATGTTGAATGTGGACCACGAATTGGCCTTCAAACTATCTGTGATGTCACACATCCAGCTCGTAGACTGAGCCCTTTAAAATCTGATGTTGCTCTGATGAATGAAAACAAACTGTACGCACGTCATTCTGCACAGAGAAGAAGAACAAACATCCAGCTGAAGGAACGAGAAGAAGACTCAGTGTTTTTGAATGAAGGAAGACTTGAACTCTTCACTTTTCCACCAGCTGTTTGAAGTCTCAGTTACCGTTAGAGACCAGAGAGCTGGATTCAATCAGCGAGGCTCCTGAAGAGTGTAGGAGTCTATATGTATTCATGTCAGCATCGACATGTGTACGTCTGTTGACTACTGATTCCCAATAGTGTCACATGACCCTTTATTGATGAGTGTGTGTGTGTGTCTGTTGTAACTCGATCATGTCACAGTTTCATAACCGCGGCAATCAGCTGGGCCGCAAACCGTAACTTGACACACACACAGAGTCATGTTCCCATCACTTCAGAGGACATTACGTACATTTCCTGGAGACTTACCCTAACCTTTACATAACCCTAAACTAGCCTTCATATAACCATAAACTCACCTTAACTTTTAAGCAAGTCTTCACCCTAAAATGAATGATGTACGTTAAGTCAGACTTTTGCTTTTTGTCCCCATAAGGGAGGCGAGTCCCCACAACATGAGGAATACCTGGACACACACACACACACTGACTCTACTCATCATACCTTCCTCCTCCTCCTCCTCCTCCTCCTCCTCTTTCTGTATGCATGGCTGACTCCTGCCAGAGCAGTTTGCAATATGTTGCAGTAAACTGACACCTCCTCCATCACCTGACTGACGAGGAAACAGACACTCAGATCTGCCAATAACACTGTAGTACAGAGTATTCACCGTAGCCAAAACAGATCTATAACGTACATGACGTGGCCAGAAGTATGTGGACAGCTGAATATCACAGCCGTATAGATGTTTCCGTGCATCATCAGTGAGGTGTGTGCAGAAAGACTGAGAGATCAGCGAATGTACTTCAGACCGTACAAATGACAGAAATAAAGGAGGGAAGATGTTCTTAGCTGACGGAGCAGGATTAACGGTTAGCTTCAGAGATGTGGTCAGAGTGCTGGATGATTTTTAAACTGAAACTGCAGGAAGAAACGTTTGCTTTAATGTCAGACAGCTCGCTGTGCTCCTGTGTGTTCAAACCTGTGTAATGAAGACAGTGATCTATCCTCCGGTGAGTTTCAGTGTCTTTCTGTGTAAACTGATGGCTTTGGGTGGAATATGCGTCATGTTGTCATGTCTATAATTTAAGGCCGTTGCACTGTGGAAACATTCTGACCAAAAACCTCCAACCTTCCTCCACAACTCTCAAACAGCATCATGAGTTCTGTTCTGAGGAAAGGTGAAGTGCATTTATAAGACTCCTCTACTTTTTCACAGATGAAATATGGTTTGTTGACAGATAGTTATTGGATCTAAATAAATATACTGAATGAAAGAAAAACCAACAAACAGTCAAATCAAATCAAACATGAGGTTTGATTTCATTAAATCACAAGAAAAGAATGACATCAAGACACCGTATGTTACATAACCCCATGTGTGTGTGTGTGTGTTCAAACAGTATGTTCATGTCCAACGCATCGATGAACATGCGTGTAACAGGCGTGTGGTCTAATGTGTGTGTGTGTGTGACATCACCAGGCTGACAGAATGGGAGCTCCCTTCTGCACGCGCTCAGTGGCTCGCTCTGCTGGCTCCACGACAGACAGACACATGACTCAGAAACACACAATAACAGTCAACTGGATCCACAGACAGGAAGTGACATCGCCACGCAACATGCCACACTAACAAGTTGAAGTTGGGGTTTTTTTTCAGTATCCAATTTTCATCCTGTTTCATTCAATTTTTCCTTCTTATTTAATTTTTGTTTTTAGTCGCTGAGTTTCTGTGACCTCTGACCTCTCAGAAGCAATGACTCTTACTCACAACAATAAAAGACCCTGTGCAGGAAAGAAATACCATCACAGAATAAATCCCCAACAAGAACACTAATATGGATATATAGTACGTATAGTTGCGTTTACATGTATAGTGTACATTATGTTATATATAACAAAGTCTGAACATTGGCGAATATTTAAAACCCAGATGAGTTTAGTCTCCTAGATGATCCAGTTTAGTGAAGCACTCATTCACCCAAATATCACATGATTCTGTGTGTTACATCACGAAAAGAAAAAAAAAACCTCCATTAAGCTTTTTTAGCTTCTTTCAGCTCCTGTTTTTGGTTTTTCTGCACAAGTGATGGAAGAAATATTCAGATCCTTTACTGCGATACAAGTACAAATACTCTGTTACAGTAAAAGTACATGTATTATTATTACATGTACAAGTATTATGATCTTGATGTAGTTAAAGTATTGCAGTAAAAGTAGTGGTTTGGTCCCTCTGACTGATATATTATTATATATGACATCATTAGATTATTAATACTGAAGCATCAGTGTTAGAGCAGCATGTTACTGTTGTAGCTGCTGGAGGTGGAGCTAGTTTACACTACTTTATATACAGTTAGCTAGTTTAGTCCACTGGTTCCCAACCTATTTATTAACCAACTTATTCTTTATTGACATTTGGTGACTGCAGTTTGTCAGAGATCAGTTGTGCTTCTCTGGCCTCAGCTCTGAAGTCCAACCCCTCCCATCTGAGAGAGCTGGATCTGAGTGGAAACAAGCTGCAGGATTCAGGAGTGAAGCTGCTGTGTGCATGTTACTGTTGTAGCTGCTGGAGGTGGAGCTAGTTTACACTACTTTATATACAGTTAGCTAGTTTAGTCCACTGGTTCCCAACCTAGGGGTCGAGGCCCCTCCAAAGGGTCAGCAGATAAATCTGAGGCAATATTTCACTGAGTTTAATGTTATTTGATTATAATTGCCCTTCTTGTATTTCTCGTTTTGCACTTCTTTCCTTTTTCATCCTTTTCTTCCAAACTCTTTGTCTCTGTTTTTACTCTTTCAGTCATTCCCTCATTTGTACTTTTTTCTTTCCTTTGTCTGACATCTCACTTCTCTCTCATTTTTTCCTTTCTTTCCTCTGTCCCTATCTCCTTTCTCTTCATCCTTTCTTTCCATTTTCATCCTTTCCTTCCTTCCTAACACACCTCTTTCCGTTCCATCCCGTTTCCTTTTCCTTTGTACATTTTTCTAGTCTTTCATTTTCTTTCTTTTTCTTCCTTCCCATTATTCTCCCATTCCCTTTTTCCAACATCCTTTCATTTCTATTTCCGTACCTCTTTTCTTTCTTTTCCCCCACTTTCATCCTTTCATTAACTTTTCATCTCTTTTCACGTTTTTCTGTCATTCCCTCATTTCCTTCATAGTCCTCACTTTTCTTTGTCCTAACCTTCCTATCTGCATCTCCCCTCTTTCCTCTCCTCTTCCCTACCTCCTCTGTCCTTGTTTCCTTCCTCCTTTATCCCGATTCATCTCTTTTTGCTCCTTCATGCTTTTGTTCCTTTTTAAACCAAACACACTCATTAAGTTTTATTTATTCTACACACACCTGCTCGTCTCGCTGACCGTTAATATGAATATTTATAACTTTGTGGGGCGGGAGGAGGGGGGGGTTCTTATGTAAACAGTCTGATTGACAGGGTCTTACAGCCAATCAGAGGGGAGAATCTCTCCTCCTCATGAATATTCAGCAGCAGCTGCTCAACACAAAGACCAGAGGCTCAGCTGTTAAAGGGCCATACTGCTCATTTCTGCTTCATTTAAGCCTTTAACTGTCGGACCCTGCAGTGATGTCATCATTAGATACTCATTCAAACCCACAAAACTTTATTTATTCACAAATATCTAAGAGATGAAGATGAAATCTCTTTTTTAAATATATATAATAATGTCTTATTATTGTTTTTATAAAATGATGGAAAGGCAAAATAAACAAAGATCAGGCTGAATTTCAGTAAATGTGGTTTTTAATCTTCTGGTTCATGAAGACGGTTTAAATAAAGTTTCACTTCAAAATATCTGAACTATCCCTTTAAACTCTTCTTCAGTGTTTTCAGCGTCTTCGCAGTGATTCAGCCGATATATGATCTTTATATAAATAAAGTTAATAAACGTCACTGTGAGCGCTGCAGCATTTTCACGTTTACCTTTTAAATGTTATTTAAATAAAAGTAAAGAAACAGAAACTCATGTATCACAATTTATCTGTGAAATGTAGATTCGAATATTGTTATTTTTTGTATTTTAATGTACATTACATACAGAATATTTACACTACCTGCACTCCCACTAACGTTTCTGCACTTTAACATGTCAATATTTATTTTGCACATGAAAAACTTGTGTGTAGATATATATAATATATGCCTGTTATATACAGTATATAATAGTGTTTCCTGTTTTAATTTCCTCTTCAGTGCTTTTATAATAATTTATCACCTAAAATATTCCAATATATACTAACTATTAGAGGCAGATATATCAGAGTGTATTTGTTGATCTGTAAGTTTTTACTCCACATTAATGTTTAATATCTTTAATAATCTTTCTTACTCTTCATCCTGCCGTCTCTCCTCTTTCTCCTCCATCTTATTCCTTATTTTCCCTCCATCCCTTTTTCATTTCCTTCATCTGGTCATTTTTATTAACCTTAACTACCTTAATTTTCATTTTCTTTCTTTATTTTTTTTTAAATTAATTTCCACTTTTGTCCTCCATCTTTTTCCTTCCTGCCTTCAGTTATTCTTTTTATTTCTCCTCTACTTTTTCTTTTCACCCTTTTCTCTTTACTTTCTTTTCCTGCTCTATCCTTTTTCTTGCATCTGTCTTCATCCTTTCTTTCCATCCTTCCTTTCTTGTCATTCATCTTTCTTCCTCCTTCATCCCAGCTTCCATTTTTATTCATCTTGCTTCTTTTATTCTCTTTTCCTTCATTTTATTTCTCCTCCATTCTTTCCTCTCTTCTGTTTATTCGCTGCTGTGACCATTAACATCAGTTTTATCTTCATCTCTCGTTAACGTCTCTCTTTAGAAAATCATAAACCTTCAGCTCTTAAAAATGAACTTTGTCTTGTTTTATTATCATCATCATCATTTTCTTTATTGATCCTCTGTGTGGACGACAACGTTCTCCACATACAAACAGAAACAAAACCATGGATGCAGTCGTCATCATCATCGTCATCATCATCGTAACAAACAAACGAGCACTTCCCCTCACAGTGAACACAGTCTGGTCAGCTCAGGTCAAAGGTCAAACAGTTAACAGATATGTCATCAAACCGGCAACAGAGTCGTTTTAAAGAAGAAGAAAGTTAGAAACTAAATTAAGGAACATTTTTATTAACTTTTCTACCCATGAAAATCTAAACAAAATCAAAAAAAAAAAAAAAAAAAAAAAAAAAAAGAGCTGAAATGTTTCACTTTTCTGAGTTGGAAGCGTGTTGAAGGCGCCGTCACAAGCGCCCTCCGTCCTCCGCCGTCTTCACGCCTTCATCTGGTCGGACGTGACAAAAAGAAAAAAAACAAAACAAGACTTGTGGAAACTCAACGGAGAAATCTGATGTTCAGGCAGCTTTCTGGAAGTTCTCGCAGAACACTGGTGGGAATATTTATACAACTGTTCAAGATCGAACCTGCAGAATCAAAAAAATCTGCTTCAAATGTTCTGCGAAGCAAGTTTAACAGAAGACATTCAGTAAACGTGTATTTCCTCCACGAGAAGAAAATAACATGTTAGAAATATTAATATTAAAAAAATACTCACAGAAAGTCAAAGAAGTCAGCCGTGCTCTGACCTCAGACGTTCATATTTTGTTATTTTTGACTCGATATTCTGCAGCAGGTTTGAATCTTAAGACATTTTTCAGATGATCAAACGTTTACTGTGGTGAAACAAACATTTTAATTATTGTGAATAATATCAAAAAACATCTGAAGACTCAACCAGCTGCAACAATTATATCCATTAATCACTCAAACTGAAAATTAACCTGCAACAATTATTAAATTTGAACAACAGAAACAAAAAACTTTTGACGTTTTAATAATTTTGACTTTCAATGAATATTTTTTTTTTTATAATTTCTGCTATTTCTTCTCTTTTTCTTGGCAGGATTGGGCTTCCATATGTACCTGTTTCTATGTGTTAGAAGTTATAAATCGTCTTTAAATCATCCAGATTGACTTTAAACAACAGAAAAACTTTTTGTCTGAACAAGAAGGAAAAACATGAAACATCTGCAGGATCAGTTTTTATTTGTCGTGACGTGCAGCTCGACTGAGGAGCTGAAACTGCTGGAAGAGGAATGTTGAGTAAAGAGATGTCTGCTTCTTCTTCTTCTTCTCACCTTCAACTCTGAAAATATATCGTTTGTTTTGTGAGTTGAAGATATTTTTTTTTTATTTGTTTTTTGTTTTTTTTTTGCAGGACAAACAAATGTTAAACAGTTAATCATTTTTCAATAAAGTGGTTTTTCTTTCTCTCAGTGTGCCTTTAAAGGGTGTTAACACATGTCAACAAATCAACGAGCAGCGAGTCGTCATTTCACTCCTGCATTTACTAATAATAATAATAATAATAATAATAATAAAAAAAAGTATTAAACAGTGACATTTCAAAAGAAAAAGGAAAAAAACAAACAAACAAACCAAAGCTAAAGCCACAAAGCTTCTTCTTCTTCTCTCTAAATTAAATCCATCCATCGTTAACATTCGAGGTCCCTGCCGATGCGTTTTTAATCAGAAGCCGACTGTTCTGCACTAGTAGTATTATTAGAATATGTTTACTGCTCTATTTTCTCTGTTCAAGCTTCTATATACACATTTAGATTTTTATATATATACACAGCAACAATAAACGCCTCCACTCGGCGGCGGCGGCGGCGGCAGCAGCTTCTCTCAGACGGGACTTTTTTTGTGCAACTCTTTGTGTGTCTTTGTTTTAAATTTGACTTTTCTGCTCCTGAAGAGGAAGGAAAAGTATTAATATACTGTTTATGTATAGCTTTTTTTTTTAAAACATCGACAGGCTGTAAAATTAACCGTCAGACCTCCGTGTCCACCGAACCACGTTTCCCATAAGTCCCGTCACCTCCTCCGCAGCTTCTTCAGGGTTTTTAATAAAAGATTTTTTTCCTCTTTTTACTGGAGATTATTATTTTCTCCATCGAAGCTTCTCATAACTTCAACTTTAAAAACACTGCTCATGTTCTCTGTAATATCTATGGAAGTTCTGGGGTGTTTATAATGATGTAATATTTCTAAAATTACACAAATATTACACCTGTTGGTGTTTTTTTTAAGGCCATTTCTGAATTTTTGAAAGTTAAATTAAGAGGAAAAATAGTTAAATCACATCAGACTGTGTCAGAACATCAGAATGTTGGGAATATTTATTTACTTTCTGGCTCTGCTCGTGTTTCAGATAGAAATCACAAAATTAACACAAATTATTTAACAAAAAGAAAATTTGGCAAAAATTCTGATAACTGATAAAAAAAACTGCTGTTTATCTGAATTTTAGTGAGAATTTTTGCTAGTTTTCTTTAGTTTTCTACTGTTTGTCAGCTTTAAAGCTGAACTTCACTGAAAATTAATCAATAAGTATTTTGATATTGATTTTTTTTTTTTAATCATTCTGTAAGAAAAAAAAATCTCCAGCTTCTTAAATGTGGATATTTTCTGTTTTCTTTTGTCTCAACATTTTTCATCATTTTCTGCTGCGAATTATTATTTTCATTATTGATTAATCTGCTGATTATTTTGTCGATTTAATCTATTAGTTGTTTGGTCCATAAAATGTCAGAAAACGGTGAAAAATGTAGATCAGCGTCTCCAAAAGTCCAAAAGACGACGTCCTGTAATGTTTTGTTTTGTCCACAACTCAAAATATATTCAGTTTACTGTCAAAGAAACCAGAAAATATTCACATTAAAGAAGCTGGAATCACAGAATTTTGATCGATAGTTAGCAACTAAACGATTTAATGGTTGCAGCTCTAGTTGGAACAAAACACACATTTGTCACAAACTAGAATTTTTATAGATTTAACGACTAATAACCGACAGATGAATTAGAAACAATCCATCACAAGTCGTCAATCTTGGACTCTGGGAAACTGTAACAGGCATTTTCCTGTGTTTTATAGACTAAACAACAAATTAATTAATCAGAAACAAAGAAAAACAAACAAACAAACAAACAAAAAAAAGCCCTTGGTGCGACGCATCAACTCTTCCTTCAGTCTAAAGAGCGTCGAGACTAAAAATGAGCCCAGAACATGCAGCAAATATATATTATTCTGAATCCCATTAAAAACATTGTTAACAGTGAAGAAAACACAGAACAGAGCTGAATGAAGATGAAGTCAAAACAGAAACGCAGGCAGAGGTCAGCAGGTGTGCGAGAACCAAACGGAGCTCCTGTCAGCTGTGACTGACGAGTAAACGAAGACGTCGGAGGTTTTACAGAAAGCGCCGCGATTAACAAAAAAAAAAAAGGAACATGACACGGAGAGCTGCAGTCAAACTATATACACAGAACCGATTCTTACAAACATCTTCCAACCGCAGATACAACTTTTTATTTTATTCTGTTTTAACTTTCCGTATTAACAGAGTAACTAGGATGGATGCTGGAAATGAAAAACACACACGTTTCCTATTAGACAGAAATAATAGCTGACGTACAGTTTGAAATATAAACGGATAAAATAACCTTAGAACAGAGTGTCAGTATGTTCCACAGAGAAACTATGTCGACTCAAACAAGTCAAACTTCACCATGAAAAGGAAAAAAAAAACAAACAAACAAAACCTTTCTTGACATTTCGACAACATCGCAGACAGCTCAGTAGAAAACTGTGAAGCCGAACATCCGACTCTCGTGACGTTAAATGCTTCAAAGTGGCTCTAAAGGGATCGAACTCTTCAGTCCGGCAGGCAAACGTTCGTTTTCATCGAGCGAGCAGGCGGAGGGAGAGGGGAAGGGAGACAGTGGGGGAGAGGGGGAGGGGGGGGCTGACCCGCCGAAACTGCTACGGGGTTGAAAAGAAGAAGAAAAAAAACAAAAAGGAACGAGTCGTTTTCCAGCCAGTGATGCTGTGGGTCACCTGCCTCGTCCCTCCAGGCCTCGGATATGTCCACCTTCCCCTCCGTCCACTCGTCCGTCCTTCCCTCCTCCCTCGCTGACGTTGGTGGTTGCTGTTGGGGACCGCAGCTCCTCACCGACCCTCCCACCCCGCTCCTACAAACACATGATTAGAAAAAAAAAGGTTTGATTTTAAAAACAGAACTGTGGATATTTAGAAATAAAAAGTGTTTTGACCTCTAACGTCCACCAGGTCGACCTGCTTAAACCGGCTGTTAGCGGCTGAGCATCACGCAATAATGAGTACAAGTAATGTGACACAATTTGGCCAATTAGGAGAAGTAGAGGGACACCACAGACTAAAAAGCTCCCCTGAGTTCAGCCTAGAGGTTTGGAAATTTGAAGGCGTGCGGTGATTTACTTGATGTAGCTTTGGTTTGTGTTTTAACCAAATGCTAAACAAGCACATGACCAGAAACTAGAAGGTTTTACTTTTCAAATGAAGCCTAATAAATGTGTTTTGGCCTTACAGTTCCTCTGTTATGAGCTTTTCCATTTGGGTGTTTCTGGCTGGAATCATTCCTCCTGTTCATACTAGAAGAACCTTCATAATGACCTTACAATGGGAGTGATGGAGGACTAAACCCACAGTCCTTCTGTGTGAAAAAAATGTATTTAAAGTTTATGTGAAGCTAATATGAAGCTTCAGCGTCCAAATGAGTCAAATCCAGTAGATATCTTTCAACATTACAGTCTTTTTAGTCTCTTTTTGTTACTATACTTCCATGTCATACATCTTCTGTACTATAAACACTAGAGCTGCTGGTCGATACGCTCTCGTCAGACTGAATTCTGATTGGTTGAATAATCTCCGTGTTACTTTCATAAGGAGAAAAGTTCATCAGCAGCTTTCCAGGATTAATCCATTATTTCCTGCAGCGGGGGGACAGACCAACAAACACCCCCGCTGTTTTCAGCTCTTTGGACTCTTCCAAACTAACGGAGACTTCTGGGTCTAACTGTTCTCAACGGTTACTGAGCGTTTACTAAACGTACTGAACGTTTACTGAATCAGTGTTTCTCCTACAATTATATCAACGAGAACCCGCCAGGACAAAAAATATGTTTTAATGCCAGAATTAACAACAAATATCCATCATTCAGAAATATTTAGCGTTTGGGAGTCTGTGCAGCTGTTCAGGACGTGAGTGAACCTCTGTGTAGCATGTTAGCGTAGCGAGTTGGACGCAGAGAAAGTGACGGTGGATACGAGCGGAGCAGAGGAAAAGGTTAGCGGTAAGTTGTCAGTCTGGCAGTAAATGTACAGCACAGACTACAGTGTGTCAGTTAAATGATGAAAAGTCACGTCTGTTGTTTCTCCAAGTGCTGGAAAAGTGAAGGTTAGCTCCAAAGTTAGCAACGATGGGTTAGCCTAGCCTGAAGACGCTAAACAGAGACATACAGATTGCTGAGTTCACAGAGGAAGCGGAGCGCCCACCTGTAGTTTTCGACTCAGAGTGTGGCTGAGACTGGGTGGCTGGGAGGGGTGAGGGGTCACTCTGAGGCGAAGGGCACCTCCGGAGGGGGGGGTTTGACGGTGACGGGTTGGGATGTGCGGCGGGGGGGCGATGGCTTGGGTTGAGCCTGCTGCTGCATCGTGTCGTAGTAGGTCACACCTCCGTACGTCACCTGGGCCTGACCCTGAGACGCAGAGACAGAGACAGAGGGGCAGAAAATCCAAGTTTTTATTCACATTTTCAATTGGTACATAAAAAAAACCTGCTGTCTGAAGAGTAAAAGTAGCTGTGAGGACAAAAATCAAATGTTAACAGACGTTTCTCCCATTTCTGCCAACAGAATTGCAGGTTCTCATTTGTCCAGTTAGTGTGTGAACACATGGAGCTGCTGTGGAGGACGACAGATTCTCCTGTCAAGTTTGTTTTTTAATAAATACTGTTGCTTTTTTTTATGACGTCATCTCGTTGTGTCTTCTTCTTCTGCAGCTCTTTAACTGCACTGAGTGGAGAATTAGCGCCATCTGCTGTTTATCTGCTAATATTCACACAACTAATAAACAGCAGTCACGTTTTATTGTTGATTTTCTGGAAATTCGGTTAAAATTTACTGTCATAAGAGTATTAAGAAGGAGTGATTAGGCTGAAAAAACATTTCAGATAAAAAGAAATTCATTCTGGATAAATTTGATTTATTTAACTGAAGTTATTTACAGAGACTTTGTTGTTCTAAAAAGAAAAGATGTCAGTGTTTACAGGTGACAGCGTACCTGTGGGGTTGGGTACATGGCTGGGTAAGGGAAGGTCATGACCCCTGGTGGAGGGTAGAAAGGCGGAGGCAGCAGTTGCTGTGGTTGCCCCGGCGACAGAGACACTGGCGGGCCTCCATAGATGGCCGGGTTGGCGATCGGGCCGCCTGATTGGTGGGGATGGAGGCCTGTAAAAGAGGCACGGAGATGAATCTCATATGTAAACATTTATAACATCCTGAAGTCAACAGAAGAACCTGAACGCCACTGACCGGGGTGAGGGATGTGCATCTCCGGCTGGACCAGCATGCCCTGTGGCGGGATGGGGGCGGGGCCATCCCCGTGGGCGTAGATTGGTCCCTGGTACGACACTGTGAGACGGAGACAGACTGATTAATCAGAGCGATCAGGAAACCGGATTTATCAAACAAAAAGGAGGCAGGAAGGAAAGAAGGAGGGAATTCGGGTTGTTTTTTCCTCTTTTCTTCTCCCATTAATCATCTCACAACCCCTCAGAGTTATCTGCTGACCCTTTGGAGGGCCCCGACCCCTAGGTTGGGAACCAGTGGACTAAACTAGCTAACTGTATATAAAGTAGTGTAAACTAGCTCCACCTCCAGCAGCTACAACAGTAACATGCACACAGCAGCTTCACTCCTGAATCCTGCAGCTTGTTTCCACTCAGATCCAGCTCTCTCAGATGGGAGGGGTTGGACTTCAGAGCTGAGGCCAGAGAAGCACAGCTGATCTCTGACAAACTGCACTCACCAAATGTCAATAAAGAATAAAATATGCAGATAAAATGTAATTTATAGTCCAACTATGTCCTCATCAATGAGCTTTTCCCTAAAATGAGCAGAGTGACTTTGTCATTGTGTTATTGTGGATCATCATAATGTCAGCCTTCTACTGTCAGATCTGTAATTGGAGGATCAAAGTGAAATCAGACATCTTGGACTAGAACTTTGTATCAGAACTTTGTTTTTTCTTCTTTCCTCTCCCATTAATCATCTCAGGACCCCTCAGATTTATCTGCTGACCCTTTGGAGGGCCCCGACCCCTAGGTTGGGAACCAGTGGACTAAACTCGCTAACTGTATATAAAGTAGTGTAAACTAGCTCCACCTCCAGCAGCTCATAATACTTATGTACTTTTCCTTAAGTAAAGGATTCGAGTACTCCCTCCGCCTCTGCTGATATTAGTTTACAGCCGTTTTCAGTTATGAAGGTGGACATTGTCTGAAGATCACAACAGGAGATCATCCGTGTCAGACGTGTTCTCACCAACAGGAAATACTCTGCTTACTTTAGGCGAGGGGCGGCGCATGGGTAGAGCGTGACGCAAAAAGTACACTGAGGTTCTAATTCAGCGTTTTAAAGCTTATCATCAGAAATAAAACTGCTTTTATTTTATGAGAAATCACAGGAAGTCTGGTCAGTTCAGGCCCCGGGCGCTAAAGTCTATTTAATGTCTGTCTGGTCCGACTGATTCAGACACATGCATAATGTCTGGAAGATTTCAGGGTAGAAAGGGGCTCAAATTTACATCTCTCAGTGTTCAGTTTTGCTTAACCAAGTGTCCAAAACCTAAATATATTCAATGTATAGTGATATCAAACAGAGAAAGGCAGAAAAAGAAGCTGGACACAGTTAATGTCCTGCATGTAACTGACCCAAGAGACTCCTTGACTGATCATTTCAGCCCTAAAACACAGCGATCTTTAACTTTTACTGACCTCTGCTGGTGAGCAGGAGGAAGTGCAACACTGACTGAAACAAGTGTGACACTTTTCTTTGTTGTGTTTTGTTTCTTTCACGTATTTCTACATGAATACATAGTTTTTTATTTAAAGACAAGCTGTGAGCTGTTGGTTTCATTTACATCTCTCTTATATTTGACTGTGTGATCTTACTGGGCTCGTAGTAGTGTCCCTCCATCACTCCCAGGTGCATGGGCGGCGCCGGCTCAGGTACGGCTCTCTGACGTTGTGAAGAATAGCGTTTGGCCCGGTTGGAGCCGACGCCCATCTCCTCCATGCCGGAGAACTGAGGCGGGCCGCCGGGGATGTGCATGGGGTTCGGGAGGCCTGTGGATAGAAATATTTGTCAAGCTTGGGTGACGTCGGGTTCACTTTAAATCATTTTAAAAGTGTAAAAGTGCATAAAATACAAATATAAATAAAAAACACCATATACAACAGATACAAAAGCATCTATAAGGTTAAATAAATAAAAGGAATGTGACCATTTTGATAATTGATACTTGATAATAGCCATTTTAAAAGCAAAAATGTCAGAATCCGGTTGCAGCTTCATTAATGTTATAATTTAATGCTTTTCTTTGTCAAACATTAATATTTTGGGGTTTTGGGCTGTTTGTCAGGAAATACAAGACATGATCACCACATCTGAACGACAGATTTTCACTGTTTTCCGACATTTTATAGACAAATTAAGGCGATTATTCTGGAAAATAAGTGTCAGATTAATTTGATATGAAACAGCCGTAAACACAACAGAGCTGCGTGAAGTAAACATAAAAGGCTTGTTGTCAAGAGAAGAAGGCGACAGTGTCAACAGGCTCAATACTGAAGCTGAGGAACCAGAACAGCAAAATCTCTTTAACCTGGACTCTGAAACAACCAACAACAGATCCGATAAATTAGTCCTGACAGTAACGATTATTATCTGCTGATTATTTTCCTGATCAATCGTTTTGAGTCAATGAAACGTCAGAAAACAGTGAAAAATGTCTAATAGCTTCAAATATTTGATTTTATCTGATCAGCATTTTTTAGATTTTCTTTTATGGATTATTAACAGAAAACAACTGAAACACAAGCGATCGTGTAAAAACAAGAGTGCATTTCAGCCAGACACCTCCTTCAGATTACGCTGGTGAAAAAACTGAAGATTAAATCAGTTAATTAGAAACTGCGGCGGCATGTTTAGTTCCTGAATCTGCTTCACACCTCTGGCTGGTTTCTTCTCCACAGCCGCAGAGGTTTTTGGGTATTTTGGTGTTTTGACACAGAAAATGAGGAAACCAGCAGAATCTCACCTCTCATCTCGGAGCGGATGTACGAGGTCGGGCTCTGGCTCCAGTTCTGTCCGGCCAGACTGAGCCGGGCCACGTCCTGGTCCAGCTCCGTCAGCCCCCCTCCACCACTGCCGCCGCCGCCGCCGCCTCCTCCCGCCTGGCTCGGCCCGTTGCCTCCTCCCGTCCAGCTTTTCCCTCCCGCGCTGCCGGGGGAGGAGGCGTTCCCTCCGGCTGCAGACTCCTCCATGGACGGCTGTTTGCTGCCCAGGTCAGCGGGCCGAGAGCGAGTCCTGCGAGCCAGCGAGTACGATTTACGCTCCACCGGCCGCTCAGTGGGAGGAGAAGCTTCCCGATTGGCTGCCGCCGCCGCCGCTGCTGACGACTGTAGGGCGGGGTCAGAGGTGGAGGTGGCCAATCCAGACGCAGATCTGTCGCCGCTCCCTCGCTGTTCCTGCTGCTGTCGTCTCGGCAACGCAGACTGATAACTACTCGAATGTGACGTCGAGGACGCCGTCACGGCGCTTAAGCCCCGATCCTCGTCCCCGACGCCACCTTGGCTGACTGTAATGTCCTCGATGACCACAGAGGGACCTCCTCTCCCCCCGCCGCCACGCCCTCCCCTGTTGACCACGCCTCTGTCTCCTGCGGGCTCCGGCTGACCTTTGGAGCCCTGTCGGTCTCTGGGATGCATCTGGGGTGCGTTTGATTCATTATTCCTGTACTGGGACTGAGGCGGGAGGTGCGTTTGATTCTGGTGGGATGGTCTGCTGCGGGAGGGAGGCGGTCTGGAAGAGTTGCTACTACGCTGAGAGGAGAGAGGGAGAGAGGAGGGGGAGGAGGAGGAGGGATGGATGGATGAAGGTGGAGCTCCTCCTCGGTTCGGACCTCCTCCTCCTCCTCCTCCTCCTCCTCCTCCTCCGCTGCTCTGCCAGGAGCGAACCGCTCGCTCTCCTCCTCCTTCTCGCCAACGTTTGTCTCTGCTGGGAGACAAACTCTGTCTGCAGGGACACAAACACTCACACATCAGACATCCGATCGGTTTGTTTCTGTTTAATATGTTTCGCTGTTGAGTTCGTTTAGTCTAAATTATGTTGTGTTTTTGAGGTCCGTTATGAGTCTGTGGCTTCTTGATTTCTCCTTCAAATCTTTTTTTAAATTTTATTTTCTGGATTTTATGTCTTATGTGTGCAAATACATTTCTTTAACTAAAACATTTGGACAGATTTTCTCACTCCAGGGAACGAGAAGGTGTGTCGAAGCTTCTGATTGTTATTTTACTTCAAACCGAATTACCGTATTTTCTGGACTATAAGGCATTTAAAAGCCATCTAAAAAACGACAGTGCGCCTTAAATACGGATTAATTCTAGTTGTGTTTACTGACCTCGAAGCGTTCTGTCAGAAGGTTTTAATACAACAGGATTAGCAGGCAGCTACACACTTCTCCGTTTTCTATTTATCTGTTTAGCATCGCTAAGCTAGGCTAACCCACTGTTGCTAACTTTGGAGCTAACCTTCACTTTTCCAGCAGTTGAGGGAAACAACAGACGTGACTTTTCATGGTGTTGACAAGCTGCAGCGTTTATTAACTGACACACTGTAGTCTGTACTGTACATTTACTGCCAGACTGACAACTTACTGCTGCTGCTAACAGCTAGCCTCTGCTCCGTTAGCATTAGCCGTTATTTCAGACGTATTATTACAGGGGAAACACTGGCTAATGTTTGATTTAGTGGTATCACACTGTTGTTTTCATGTGTTTCTACTGAACAATGTTGGGATTTAATGTGAACGTGTTTAATAAAGTTTGTTTTAATGCGCCTTATAGTGCAGAAAATACGGTAAGTGTGGCGGAAAGCGACTCATTTTGAGCCGGTCGTTCGGGGTTGATGCGTGAACTCACCGGGGCCTGCGCTGCCTGTACGGCCGCTCTCCGGAGCCGCCGCCGTTGCGGATGTCGTAACCGTAGATGGCGATGAGCTCCTCGCGGCTCTTCGGCGCCTGCTCCTCCTCCCTGAACCTGTCGTGCTCCCAGCGACCCTCGTCCTTCCACAGCTTCCTGTTCCGACCTTTAGGTCTGAGAGGAGACGTGACGCAGTTTAAAAAAGGTCCGTTCAACTCCAACTGACAATTATTCTCATTATTAATGAACTCGTTAGTCGTTTGTAGGGTTGGGCAACAGTGACACTGCTTTGTTATTACACAAGTTAAAAAGTTTGGTGAAGAATTACAGTCCAGACAGTTTAATAATCCTCTCACTGTGACAGGAGGAACAATAATTCTTGTGCTTGAGTTCCACCTGGGACGCTTTTAGCAGCGCACCACGTAGCTGCAGCATGCTCGTAACTTAGCCAAGTTACCATGGTTACAGCTGTGATCGACCGGCCGTCAGCAGGGGTCCCGACTCCTTGCGTGAAGCAGAAATGCTGCTCTGCTGTTTCACTGCTGCACAATTAAAGCTACTGTTGTTTATTTTTCAAAATAAAAGAACCAAAATATTATCACTTCTCTTTTTTTTCTTTTTTTTTTGTCCTTGTGGTCCTGAAAATTCACCACAGGAACCGTAACACCCTGAAGCCGAGGTGTTTACCGTCACACCTCAGCGTTTCTGCATCGAACAGACAGGAAGTGACCCGTCCTCGCCGCTGATGCTGACACTGATGCGTACCTCTCCTCCTCCTGCGTGTGTCCTCGGACGTCGTGCTCGAAGAACAGACCCTTCCTGGGGATGTAGGCCGGGTTCTTCCTGTCCTCGTCATCGTCCAGCTTCTGGCCGGGTTTCCCTCCCGCCTTCGTCTCAGGATCGTCCGTCGACTCCTGCAGGTTAATAAAAACGTGCTTCTGTCAGGCTGAATGTTGGTTTAATGCTGTTTAACATTACTTATTGATGAATGTCTCACCTGTCCGTCACCGCTCTGCCTCTCTCCAGCTAGGTTTCCTTTCTCCTCCACCTTGCTCTCCTCTTTGCCTCCTCCTCCTCCTCCTCCTCCCTCCCCCTCGGCCTCCTCCTCTGCCTCCTCCTCCCGCCCCTCCTCCTCCCCCTCCTGCGTCGGGACCTCAGCAGCGGAGGGTTTAGGCTCGCTGGCTGCCGCCGGAGCCTCTTCGTCGCTGTACTGCTCTGCCTCCTCTTCCTCCTCCACTCCCTGAAGGAACAGGAAGCGTCATTTTAGAAAACCAGCACCCTATAGATGCTTCAAAATAAAAGGGTTAGGTTGTGTTTCTACCTCCGAGTGGGAGCCGTTTTCTTCTGGATCTGCACTGTCGTAGTCGGAGAGGACAGCTGGACGGACACAAAGATCGTCTGAGTGTCAGATGTCAGTTTAAAAACTCAACAGGCTTTTTTTTTTTTTTTACAGAGACTGAAATGAGATGTTTTCCCGTCTTACCTTCTCCTACTCCGTCTTCACTCTCCTGCGAAGACACGAGAGAGAAACAGAAACAGAGAAGTCAACATTTCAGCCACCAAACTGTGGAAGAACGTCTCAGGAAACGACACGATGGCCGCGATTATTATTCCACCGTATTAATCTACTGTTCATCTGATCTGCAGAACGAGACCACGGTGCCTTAAAAACGTCTTGTTTTCTTCGACTAATGCTCCAGAATCCAAAGTTCATTATCATTAAAGTGTGAAAACAGCAAGTAAGGCTCTTTAAATCAGCTTAAGCAGCATTTTAAGCCGAGGCTGTAGATTTGTTTGTGATTACGTCATACTCGTGCAGCTCACAACACATCCGATCTGATTCCTGACTGGAAATCTGCGCCGTTCATGTGACAGCGGCTCTTATGGGTCGACACATACAGATAGACAGAAGTTTAACTAACGTCACTGTGTCGGCCTGAAGGAGTGCGGAAACCACGTCCGTGAAATCCCGATAACATCCACCCTGCAGCAGCTGACGCCTTCATAAAGCCAAAAAAACAGGAAGATCAATCTGGTACGTGAGTCAAATCAACGTCGACGCCCTCAGAGGTGTTTAAACCGGTACAAACACTGAATAAAGCAGCTTCACGTTAAAAAAAAATCAGAGTTTCACCAACGAATAAGTTAAGATCCAGACGTCTGATGACTGAAGTCCTTCATATAGAGTTAAAAATGACCAAAAATTAAGAAGTTTATCTTAAAAATGAGGTTTAAAACTGAATAAAACTCAATTTAAGATCATCATCTTCTGTGTGTGTTTACTCTTTGGTAGACGAGCTCATCAAAATATAAAACATACGTCTGTTTTTAGAGGTTTTAATGGAGAATAGTTTCATATTATAGCTGTTTGTTCCTGCTGTAATCATTCCTCCTGTTCATACTGACCGTCAGAAGATCCTTCATGAAGCTAATATGAAGCTTCAGAAACGTCTAAATGAGTCAAATCCAGTAGATATCTTTCAACGTTACAGTCTTTTTAGTGTCAAAGTTCCTCTTTTTGTTTCTATACTTCCACCTGCAGCTCAACAGGGAAACACAAAGAGGAGAATTTGATGCTAAAAAGACTGTAAATGTGTCAGATATCCACTTGATATGACTAACTCAGACTGCTGAAGCTGAAGAGAAGCTTCACACACACTTTAAATGTCTATCTGGACACACTGTGGATGAAGGAGATCTTTTAATATCCAGTATGAACAGGAGGAATGATTACAGCCAGGAAAACCTGACTGCTGGTTTAACACAGAAAAAAGTGTGAACTCGTCCTTTAACTGTGAAACGATGTGTCAGTAAGCTTCCTGAATATCAAACGTCTGCTGTTTCCATGTGGAGTCAGCTTCATGTTAAAGCTTTAATTTGCTGCTATTGTCAGTTTTTTTTTTTAATGTGACCTCATTGAAAATCATCCCACAGTGCTGCTGTTTGGAAAGACATATTCCAACACGTCCTTTGTCCGCAGCAGACTTTAGTTTAGTGCTCCAATAAAACAAGAGCATGGTTTGCCTCCGGGTAGTGAACTGGTTCTGACTGGGATAGATTCTTCCATATAACCCTGCAGAATGCAGTGAGTGTGTTTACATGGTCCCTGTTCTGTGTTGCCCATGTAAACATTGATTTTCGATAAACCTGGATATGCTACCTGGAGTGCTCCAACAGACACTGGACAGGACGCCGTGCTATGTAAACACCTGATCCAGACGGTGAGGAATAAAGCCCCCCCTTTGTGGGTTGTTTCACCCTGACGGTCCCCGCTGCTTCTTCCCTCTTTAACCTGAACAGCACGCCGGGGTTAGCAGAGGATAGCTCGCTGTGTGTCTCCCCTGTGGATCCAACCGGAGCACCGAGTTTGTTGTTCAGGTTAAAGCGGGAAGAAGCAGCGGGGACCTTCAGGCAGAAACAGTCCGTGGAAGTCTGGCTGACAGGACGCACCACTCTGGGTAACAAAACGTATCATTTTTAGTTTATAACCACAGTTGGCAGCGACTTAGGTGCATCACTACCACCTTCTTCTTCAGAGTGTGGACCAGATCCTGTCTGTCTAATGAACTCTAAGAAAACTCTACTGTTGCACCCACTTGGCAGCTTCATTAAAGTTTTAATACTGAGCTCCTGAACTCCAGTTTTCCTTCACTTATTGTCTTTCTTGATCATACTTGGGACAATCGATGGCCTCCTCAGCCAGCTGGAAGAAATCTGTGCATATATCAGCATCAGCAATCGTGTGAGTTGGAAAATATCAGCAAAAATGTAAACACTACACCACCACCGCTATAACACGACCAAACCAGGATACTAGTGTGGTTTCTGAACCTTCTTAGTAGTGAAATAAGAAGCTATGCTCATGAGGAACAACCTCACAGAGATGATCAGAGACCTGCATCCTGCTGGACTCCTGCAAACAGGCAGCTGAATAAACAAGTTTCTCTTGATCCGTGTCGAGAATGTGATCAAACCAGGACACCAGTGTGCATGTAAACCCACTCAGTGTCACATAGAAGACGTGTGTAACCGGGCCACGGAGTGTGTTGTACCAACAGTAACCCGGTGATGTATCTGCGGTGTTGACGTGTGCAGCACCGTGGCAGCCGGACTACACGGAGCCGCGGCACTAGCGGGGCCTAGCTGAGGGGTTAGACCAAAAGAAACCCCACTTCCATAACCGACTTCCTCACACTGCATTACACACTGCTGTAAGAACAAAGCTTGCCTGGCTACCTGACAAACTAACCGGTGTGCAGTCAACAGCGTCCAACCTTTGGAAACACAATCGAAAGAAAGTTTCAGGGAAGCCTGAGCCGGTGTTATGGACAGATCTGCTGCCCGTGTAAATGCCTTCCCACTGGCGCCTTTTCGTCTCGGTTTCACATAACGGGACAAATCCAGCTTAAACAGTAGAATTAACGGCGTTACAAACACTTAATTTAACATAACACATTAAATGTGTATATATGTTGAAGAACTCGTTTGGTAGAAATTACCAAACGGTTGAAAAACTTCTCTAATGTAACGTTAGTTTCCTTGAAGCTAACGCCGGCTAAGGATGGGACATTAAGTTGTTCACGTAGAGAGTCAAGTTGCTCTACAGTTAAATTGTTTATCGGTGATTTCCAGGTGATAATGTGGAGCCAAAGCGAGAACTTGAACCGCCGACAAAAGTTTTTCTGCGAGGGTTATTTGCCACAGCTCCCCGCCGGGAGACGCAGCCGTCAGCTCGGCGAGCTAACCGTTAGCTTCCCGGTAGTTAGCTACTCACACACTCGGACTCCACGTCCTTCTTCGCCTCCACCCGGCCCGCTACAGCTTCCACCGGGTCGGGCTCTCTCCCTCGGCTCTTAGTCGCCGGGGAGCCCGACCTCCCGCTGTCCGAGCCCGAACCGGACTCGTCGTCGTCCTCGCTGTCCTGGGACACGCGCCTCCTCCTTCGCCGCCGGTCCGCCATCTTACGACTCGAATGATTGGAAAACGGAAGGAGGCAAGGAATTGTGGGTAGTCCAGTTCTTCTTCACTGAGGTCAAAGCGCGTCACTAGACGTCTCATTGCTGCACGCTGCCGCCATCTAAAGTATGGAGAACGAAACATGACACAAGTATAAATAAATTAAAAATAAATACATTTTACTAAAGAAAAAGTACATCAGCTCAGAGATTACTGCATTTCTTAAGGAAACTAGAAGGAAAAATTCTGTAACTTTTACAGAGGAGCAACAGAAAGTATCCTGACTGGAAACATCACAAATTGTTACAGGATGTTCACCCTGCTGCCGTCGGACAAGATATACAGAAGTATTTGCTGTCATACCTCCAGACTACAGAGCAGTTTCTTTCCTCAGGCTGTGAGACTCCTCATTTCATCCTTTGCACAACAAGATAAAAACTGTTTTATTTTCTATGACACATTATTTATTCAATTTTTTGGGGAGTAGCATTTAAGGACTACAAACGACATTTTGTTATACAATCTTGTGTTGTAAGACAATAAATGACAATAAATTAATCTTGAATCTTGATTTTTTTCCCCCTCTACATTTCCACATTTCAACTTTTATTTAGACTATTTCTGTATTTATTTATTTATTTGAAAATCAAAATCAAGCACTGCACACAGACTGACGAGCACCTGATTGAAAATACTGGCTGTGCATGAGTTCATTTATTTATTTATACCTGTCATTATTCATTCTCCATACCAGATTTGTCAGAATGTACCAACCTTTCATTTAAACTGAAGACCAATTTATGTTAATTAATCATTTTTAACTTTATTCATTGTATTATTTTCAATTTATATTTTAATTTATTTTCTTATTTCTAATAAAGTAATTGTCCGTTTTTTATGTAGTTTGTTTGTTTTCTCTTAATCAGACACATGTCCCAGTTTTTAATACTTGGCTTGTTGTTTGTAAATGTATTGTTCAATAAAGCATTAAAAAAAAACTGCAGCCAAGGGAAGTTTATTGATAAAGCACAGTTAACAACGGGGCAAAATCATTTATTTAAAATATAAAAGGCACCAAGGCAAACTGTAAAAGAAACAGAAGACATTATAAAAAGATATCACAATCACAAGCTATGGAAGCCCTGAAAGGAAAATGAGAAAAAAAATATTTATGCAGATCCAATTTAAGTCAAGTCTGATCTAAATTCTTTTCTCTGCTGTCTTTATGGCTTGAGAACAGCGGGGGTAAAGTTGTTGTTTTGGAAAATAGATGAAAAAAGAATGTTTTGCCAGATAATTCTTTTTTTCATCTGTGAAAAAAGGTGATTTTTTTTCCCTTAGTGTTTGTTGTTGTAATACTCATTTCGGCCACAAGAGGGCGTATGTACCTTATGTTCCAAATAGGACTGAAAGCATTCATGTTTTCTTTCAAGGCTACATCAAATAACAGCAGAGCTACAGCCTGGTATTCGAGAGAGGAGGATGCACCTTTACAATATAGGTTTCTTGGTTATGGTGTATTTCCCTTCACACACAGCACAGAGGTTAACGTAGGGTGAAGTTGAAAGAGGAACTCGACAGTGGAAGAGAAGATGTTCTTCATGGAGAGGGTTTGTAACATGTGTCTTTGCAATATGTGCAAGATGCAGCACTATTACAGGCTGTGAAACCATGTTGCTGAACCAAGATCATTCCATACGGGTGAGTCAAATTATCTGTTATCTTTATTAACATTTAGGCTACATTTATTTCTCAGACTTTCTTTATAGTTTGTAAATATCATCGTATAATGAACTTTGGCATCATGGTTTTGTTCCATAACTTTGGCAAGTTATCTGCCCTGTTACCTGCCTATACACATACTACACCAAATTGCTACTGTTTAATATTTGTGTGTGTGTGAGGAAAGTACAACATGTCATCATTATTTGTATTTTACAGTTCTGACTGTGGTAAAACAGTGAGGTCATACTCTCTCCCAGGAGTAATCCTTCTCCTCTGTAGAGTAAATTCTCTTCTGCTTCATACATTTATTTTAGTCCTTGGTTACTCTCAGTGCGATTCTGAGACGCTTGAGAAATATGGGCCCAGAGATTTATAACAAACAACTCATATATAACAAATGCATGAAGTGCTGACTTCAATAAAATCCAGATTTAGCTGTTCAGTTTGTAGTCAGTTAGGAGACTTGAGTGAAGATCACAAAATCTAGATCCAGACTCTGGTCCAGATGGTTCATCAGTATACAGCTGATCCTTTTTCAACACACTCCTGGGTTTTCACTCAAACTCTGAGTGTTAGTCTGAAGAGTTCCAGTTGATCCAGCTGATGAGAGAAAAAGAAACAACAGAGGTCATAAATCAGTGTTTAGTGAGACTCACTTCTTCAGCTGTCAGTCAGTGATGCAGGTTATGGTCTGTATAAAGACCACATGGTCACTAAATATAATGATGGAACAGTGACATCAGAGCCAGTAATGTGCAAGCTTCAGTTAGATGTATCTTTGATTAAGAGTCAAAAGATGAACTGTTTCAATTTTTAGTGCTAAAATGCAACAACACTTTCAGATCAGATTTGATGGTACAGTTTGATGACGAGGACCACTGTCTCTATATATCTTGTAAGGCTATCAGCTGCAATCCAGCTTTATTTCTTGCAGACATGAACACAACAACAACAGGCTGATCTGAGTGCCTGACTGTTGACTGTTCTCTCTCTCTCTCTCTCTCTCTCTCTCTCTGTCTGTCTGTCTGTCTGTCCAAACTTGAAGCCTGTCACCATTCCCTTCTCAGTAACTGAGAAGGGTGGAGGTTCACCAGAAAAAGCTGGATCTTTGCTTTGATATTAACTGTGTTCAATATAATACAGCTGAAACCAGTACGGACTGACTCCAACTGACCTCAGATTCTCCAGTTTACAGTGTGGACTCTCCTTAAGATCAGACAGCAGTTTCATGTCTGAATGCTGCAGGTTGTTTCCTTCCAGATCCAGCTCTCTTAGATGGGAGGGGTTGGACTTCAGAGCTGAGGCCAGATAAGCACAGCTGATCTTTGACAAACTGCAGTCACTTAATCTGAAAAAAGAATAAATTGTGTCACTTTAGAAGACAAAGTTCATGCTTGAAATAATTCAGTGATTCATAATCTGTTCAGAGCTGAAGAAGGTTTTGAATGTAGAAGTTTAGAAAATGGAAACTCCAAACAGCTGAACCCAACAGGATGCAGGTTAAAACTGTCAAATCCAAACAGTGAAAAAATAATATCATCATTAATATTAATGACAGCGTCCTGCTACTTGAATAAAGATGTAGTGGTATATTTTTGAGCCAGTAATCTACTTTTTACTTTGCTACATTTGCCATTTATACCTTCATTACAACTAATCTGCTCTAAATGTGGAGATTGAGTGTAGACTGTGCTCAAGTGAGCCACTGTTTGCAAAACCACAGACAAGCCAGCCTCCTTTTAATTTTTTTTTTAAATTCTGTTGCACTGCTACTGCAGTAATTTCGGTAGTCTGAAAGCTGCAAGTTGGAGTTTTGATCCGTGCAGGTTTTATATTTGTGAAACTTTCCTCGAGCCAAGAAATGCGATTTAAAAATCTGTGATGTCATCACAATGTAAAGTCTATGGGCCAAGCAAGAACTTTTAAATTGGAGTGCTTAAGAAAGTAATTCATGTAACTTAATGCTAATTTCACTATTAAGGTAATTTAATTTGTCCAGATGGAGAGAGTGGGAGATTGTTTTTATCTCAACTGTGTGGGCTATCTTTATTTGTTTGATTGGCCTACCTGCTATACTTCATTAAAAAATGTTCTATCAACAAGTGCTGTTTTGTCATCATTTTGTACTGGCCCACACACCCTACAAATATTAAAATGGAAAGTAACTTGGACTTTGAATTATTTGTTAACCAGGTACTTTTTTACTTTTACTTGAGTAGGTTTTTCAATTGGTAATTTTCACTTTAACTTCAGTCATTTTTTATGTGAGTATTTGTACTTTTACTTGAGTATAGATTTTCAGTACTCTATCCACCACTGATCACATGCAAGGGCCTCAGTTATGTAAATGTAAAAAATAGAAATGCAATCCCATAAAGCAACACTGTCACCCGCTGCTTCAACTTTATCACTTTTAGTGATAAGATATCAGATGTCTTTTTAACCACATACAAAAGTTTGTACATCAAAAAAAATGAAAATAAGTAAGTTATGAGATGACAATAAAATGTAAGTTATTATTAATTAAATTATGTATGTGCATAAACTAAGTTCAAATGTTAAACATTAAGATCAACAATAGTAACAGACAATCAGTGAACTGACATCAATCAGGAAATTCGCTCACTGTTAGAAAAGAGAGTATATGTATAGTGTCCCCTGAACACAGTCAGAGCAGATTTTACTCCAGGTGTTTGCTGGTCCCCAAACAGGGAGGGGTTTATGTCAGAACTTGTGCTATCCTGGATCTACAGCTCTGAACAAATACTTAAAGCTCTTGCCAGTGTTTCTCACCCTGAATTGCTTTCTCCCATTTCCCATCCTGTCGAGAACGGAAAATATGAGAATAGTGGCTTATATCAACCATCAGGAGGATTTGCATTCCCATAATTACAAAGACTGATGTTACAGAGCAGAAAGCAGCTGCTGTCTCTGAGAGCAACTCACATCCAGAGGGTCCTGAACCTTGGGCAACCCACACCTGGAACGCGTGACTCTATGGGCCTGGCCCTTGAGTGGTATAATTTATGCACAGTAGGACTGCCTCAGAAGGCAACTGACACCATTTAGAGTGCTAGAGCATCCTTCAACAGGTCCTCACCACCTGTCTTTCAGGTTTTCCTGGTGAGTTTTATCCTGATGAAGAGGAGGATGATGAAGAGTGAGATCTGACTGTCTCATAGTGTCTGAAATCTCCCTGTTTCCTGTACATTTACTGTCCACCATTTGATTTGAGTGTGTAAAAGTTTCCATCCTGAAAAACTCCACAATAAAAGAAAGAAAAGTTCTGTTCTCAATAAAAACATGAGTCAGTGATGCTGAAGCATTTTATTGTAGAGAAAAAAATCAGAATAACAAGTTATAAGAGTAAAAATCTGCAGTAGGATGTGACACTTGTAACAGTACTTTTACCTTGTTGTAACAGTATTTATACAGGTACAGAAGTATCACAACTGCACAAGAGTCAAATCTAAAATCAGTGATTACATGAGAGAGAAAGTGAAAACTGACAGGATCATCACAAACCTGCTGTTTCTGTCTTTAAATGTGATTTATTAAATCTAACATTAACCATATGAGGTTTGGTTTGACTGACCGAAAACAGCAAAGTTTATAAGTTACTCAAAGTTTATAAGTTTATAAGTTTATAAGTAGCTCATGTTAAAATCTGATCATCTATCTGCCGTTATCCTTTCACCACCTGCTGCCTCCCAGCTGGAGTGAAGTTCAGGTTCCCTCTCATCACCACGAAGCCCTGCAACCACAACAACGTGTGTCATGACAGGTTACTGTTGCTATTAGGACATCATACCATTACGTAATAGTCTACTTATAATCAGAATAGTTGTATTAACTTGTTCTAAAATATTTATTTCATCATAGCCACAAAATAGTCTGTTTAGGCAGTTTAAGGTCTTACAGCTACATTATCATCTTTTTTCCTTTATTAATTAGCTGAAAATCATATTTTCAGAAATGAAATATGCTTAAAGTTTGATTATTGTGGATGTGTAAACAATAAAAACTATAAATGCAGCAGTAGTGGTAGGTTAGTGTATAGCAGAAATGCATGTATGCAAATGATGAACTTTAATGTTTATGTATGTAAATTATGGACAATAATTCATTGTGTGAACAGCAGTTATTTGCGTCTGTTGCATCTAAGTAACCGAATTGGGGATCAAAGTATTCGTCCAGGGTTTTTTTGTGATATAATGAGGAGCAAACTTACGTCATGATAGTCGATCTTCTCCTCAGTGTAGCCGACTCCTTCAGGCAGAGGGATCAAAAGCCCTTCAATCATGCCTGAAAACACACACACATTATACATTATACATATGTATATATATATATATATATATATATATATATAATAAGGAAACAGTGAAGTGTATTGTTAAGTGCTTACTCTTCAAGGTCTCTGTAATATAATTGTTTATGCCGATGTTGATCAATGGCGCCTGCAAAGAAACAGCTGTTTTTCTTATTATTGTAATAATAATAATAATAATAATGATAATAATAATAGTAATAATAATAATAATAATAATAATAATAATAATAATAATAATAATAATAATAATAATAATAATAGTAATAATAATAATAATAATAATAATAATAATAATTATAATAATGTAGTAGTAGTGGAAGTAATAATATTACAAGAGTCTTTTCTTACCGCAAGTCTTCCTGCAAATGTTTGAGCTTTGACTTTACATCTGAAAAAGAAAAAGTTTGCAAACAGTTGAAAGCTGTAACAATTAGTCAATTAATCAATTAGACGCTAACTGTTAAATTAATCACCAATTATTTTAGCGTCTTGAATGTGAATATTTTCTGGTTGCTTTATTCCTCTGTGACATTAAACTGAATATTTTTGGGTTGTACACCAAACAACAGGATGTCACCTTGGCCTTTGGGAAACAGTGGTAGACATTTTACATTTTCAGACAATTTATGGATTATAGAACCAATAAATGAATCAAGAAAATAATAAACAGGTTAATCAGTCAATGAATTAATCCTTAGTTGCAGTGCTAGATGAAAGATCCATCTTCTGCCATACTAGTTAGTATTAGTTCTGTAGTATTAGTATCATAGGAATGCAAATGTGACAAAGTAATGTTTTAATTTCATGAAATAAATCTTTTCTTTTTCTAATGCTCGTTGAACATGACGAGTGGTGAACGTTTACTTCAGCTCAGAATGTCTGATGTAGCTTCACATGTTTTACTGTAAATGCTTTGATTAATAAAGGTTGATCTGTAGAGCATGTGAGTGTGTTTTGTTCTTACTCGACAGGGTTTGGAGAAAGAAGGACCAGACGGTTTCCTTTGATGTCCACCTTGATATCCACCTGGCAGTTCTGCAGGAAATCATGGAAGTATTATAAGAGCTGGATACTGGACTAAAAATGGAGCCTTATGGGTACGGCTCAGTTGGCGCATATGCTAAAAATTCCAGGTTTCTTCCGTGTTGTGTGGCCCACTTGGCCCTGCCCGTGAGTTCCCAATCGGCCCATAGACTTTACATTGTGATGATGTCATGGATTTTTAAATCACTTTTCTCAGCTAAAGGAAAGTTTAACAAATATAGAACCTCCATGGATCAAAAGTTCATAATAGAAAGAGTCATTCTATTGGGAAAATACTTTTTGGGCTGCAGGGGGATTTTTCGCTGCAATACTGCGATTGACCACTGGGAAAAATTGTCTGCAAGGCTGAGTGGTGGCGCCCTATCCAGCTTTTATTATACATTCATGCAAGAGATGCACAAAGTGATCAAAAGAAGAAAAGACTGAATGGGTGACATTAATCTGTTCAACCTCCGAGAAACATCTCAAATTTACCGGACAGAAATAGTTTCACAGTCGGCTCCAGACGGAGGAAGAAAGGAGGAAGCTGCAGTGTTTTAGCTGTGTGATATCTGTCTGTGATGTTCACTAAAACTAGTTTTGTAGAGATGAGTTGTTAATAAATATTTACAGCTGCTTACTGCAGGTCACTGTTGCTAAGCTATCTGAAGCTAACATTAGCATGCTAATATCTGAGCCATTTAAACTGAAGAGTAAAATATGTAAATATGAAATGTTGTCGACAGATCTGAGCTGACACATCATTTCAGAGAGAAAACACAACAAACCTCAAATTACTAAAATAATAATGTTAGCTGTTAGCTTAGCATAATCTTACTGTGAACTACATGGATACTAATTCTAAAACACATATTCCAGCAAGTATTGAAATCAAACATTCAGAAAGGACTGTTCACTTTATTTTATATTTTGACTGAGAAAACTGTTATGTTGGAGGATATATTACAGTTCATGATGCTGCAGTCACTTCCTGTTTACACATTAATGATGTGTTTCCTAGATAATTATTCCTTAAGTTTTAATTGTACAACTTGATTTAGGAAATCACTAGTTTGAAAACTTTAAGTGTTAATCTGTCGTCATAAACAATATTAAAACTGAAGTATCTGTTCTGTAAGATGGACATTAAAAACACTGCAGAGATGGATCAGTCTGGTTGTATTTGTGTGTGTGTGTGTGTGTGTGTGTGTGTGTGTGTGTGTATGTTTACCACAGGAACGGTTGGCTTCTTGTCAGCTGGTTCTGCTAAAGATTTGACTCCAGCATTCACGGTGGTAGAGATGCCGTCCTTACTGATCCTAACTGTGGGCGGCTCAGCAAGCTTCACTTTGACACGACCCTTCAATTAAAGAAACAGCATCAGCAGCAGGAAACCAGCAGTAAACAGTATACTGTCATAATGAAATACACAAAACAATCCAAGTAGCAGCCTGGACACTGAACTGCGTGAGCTGCTTCCAGCTGCTGTGTGTACAACAATTTACAACAGGAAATAATTCCTGATCTATTTCATTGCGGTTTCTTCTACCAAAAGATTCAAAACATGTTCAAAGACACACAAAACAACTACAAAGATCTGAAAAATAACTACAAGGACACTCAAAAATACCATAAAGAGATTTAAAATGAGCACAAATAAATTAAAAACATGAACTATTCACTATTCTACTGTTTCTACCATTTGTAAATCTTACCGTAGAGAGTCCCACAGTGCCCAGAGCAATTTCTGCAGGGGAGGGTAGCTGTTGAGGTGATGAGAAGAAGAGCAGCATTCTCATTCATTCATTATTTTTCAGGATCATTTAACATAAATAAAAACATTTCGTTTTATCTCAGACTATAGGCTTGTTGAGTTCATTAATTCCTGATTATGGATAATTCCTGCTTATACCATGGTCATTTGCCAAAAAATAAAAAAAATAAGACCATTAATTCATATTTTCATGTGTTCACAAACCATAACTTGGTTTCTCTGGTAACACCTGAGGGTTTGACTAATACCTGGAACAATCATCACCATATCATAACGTCCTTCTGCAATGGAAACATTGTTCACTACTCCAATAGTAAACTCCAGTTCCATTGATGCGGCTTTGAAAGTGGTCAGACTCATAGTTTAGATGTCAGAAGCCTCTGTTGGCCCAGAGATTGCCTCCCCATTGGTTTGCATTGTAAGGTTCAATGTGGCACTTAAACTTTCGGGGCTTATAAAATCTAAACTGTTTGATTTATTACAAAGTTTTTGGTACAATGTCATAAGTCGTGTATTAAAGTTTGAAGCTGATGCAATTAACTCCTCGGAGGAGATGGCGTTTGTTTGGAGAATAACATTAGGGAAAAGTCTTATTTTTAAAGTGAGATTGCGGACTTCCTGTTGGATTTAGGTCAGGAGTGGCACTCTAGGATTTGTAGGTCTTGATGAGATGAATAATTGAGTTTTGATTTGATCTCTCTACAACATTCGTATGGGCCGTGGCGGCCTTTTTAATTACATAGGTGGCACTAGTGAGCACATTTTGGCACTTTAGGGGTTCATTTTTACATTTAATCAAATTTTTCACCACACTTGATGTGCATGCCAAATTTGGTGAGTTTTTGAGCATGTTTAAGGGGTCAAATTTAGAGTTTAAGTGGTATAATAATGAAGAAACAAACAAACAAACGCACTGTTACCACAGTAATCACACTTTCAGGGCATCTGTTGGTCTGTGGAGAATCATGTGAGATGCTGGTGTGTGATGGTGTGTGAAGGTTGTCGGCAGTTCTCACCTTTGGAATTGTGAACTTAAAAGGTCCGATCTTCTGGAGTGACACTGCAATGCTGTTGAAGAAGAACTCAGAGATGCCCACATAAGCCATCCCATTACTTTCACTGAAAACTGGATCCACACGACTCTTTATGGGGTTGAGGCGAGAAGTCTCCCCCTGTCTGAAAAATACATCCTGAAACACATAAATCATTTATTACAGACTGTAAACACGTCCAGAGGAATTCTCTGGCGTTATCAACACACCAGGTTAATCATCTGATTAAACACAAGCCTCAGGTGTCTCATTCATTCTGTTAGTTCAATCACTCCCTCACCTCTCGTCTATTTGTTGTATTTTTTGTCAATGTGACATTAAAAAAATGTTTTCATGTAAAGAGTTGACAGAGTCTTTAGAGAATGAATTTCAGAGTAAGCAGTTTTGTTCATGTTTAGGATCAGTGTGAAACGTTTAATGTTCCATGTGTTTGTGTCTCACTCTGAAGGGCACGTCGAGGCAGCAGGAGGTCACTGTGATGTCCTTGCTCAGGCGGTAGTCGATGTTGTAGCTTTCATGCAGCTCAATTGTCGTGGTGATGCTCTCCAACATGGCGTTGATTTGAGGCACAGTGTACGTCTGAACAGCAGGACACAACTAAGGACAGAAAGAGAGACAAACAGACAAACAGACAGGGCTGTTATGCAGGTACTACTGGAACTTTTGATGTTAACTTAGTTCATCAGTTTTATGTTCACTGCCATCTCAGGATGAACTATCAGCCCTTTCTGTTTAAGATCGCAGTGGCTGAGTCACGACTTTGGGTCGACAGAGATTTTCTACAAACATTGATGTTCTCTATGAATCCTACTGATTTTCGTGATCCTCTGACTTTTCCTCTAGCGCCACCAGCAGGTCAAAATTTGTCCAGTACTGTAGTTTATGACAATACCTGCAAAGATATTGACTTTCCCATCAGCCTCGCCTGTACTTTGTGTTTAATTAGCAAACGTTAGTAGCTAACATGCTAAACCAAAATGGTGAACATGATAAACATTATACCTGCTGTGCTTATAACTGTGAGCATGTTAGCATAGTAATAATAATGAACTTGATTTCTATCATGAACCCAACATGATTAAACATAAAGGCAAAGTAAAATTTTATATGAAAACAGAATAAGATAAAAAAATATTATTAAATATTATAAATGTTAGCATGTTAGCTGAGCCAGATGCTCAGGTGACTCAAAACTGATCTTCAACTCTTGTTCCAGAGCACAGAGGAGGAAATATTTTCCTCCATGTTTCCTGAAGACCTCCTCTACTAATGTCTAATTTCTCATGTTTTTTTTGTTGTTGTTACAGTCTGAACAGCACACCTGTCACCTGGACAAGCAGTTTTCTGTTAAAGACTGAATGTGGAACAAACCTGGTTGTTGAAAAGGTAATGGTAAATTGGTCTGAGTAAGTCAAAAATCCACCTAGAAACAAACAAACAGAATCATCAGGGTCATCACATGCTAACATCAGAGACAGCTGATGATTTAAAGGCAGGAGGAGATTTTTAGCCATGCTAGCAACATGTTAGCATGTGTCCCATGTACTCAAATACTGAAGCACACTATAAATACTTATCTTAACTGCTCTTTTTATTTATCTGTCAATATCACATCTGTACCTATGACCAATCACATCGAGTCAGTCAGAGTTGTAACGTGTTACAGCTCAGCTTAATATTTCATGAACATTTGGTGATGAACATAATGACATTTGATAGGGTCACATTCCTTCCTGCAGCTCTACCTGAGGAGTCCCTGACCAATGAAAACACTGAGTCATTATAACCTAAACAGAGCAGAAACTGGTCTTAATCCAGACCTCATCTTAATCTTGTGTTACCCTATTATGCCGCTGTGCTCTGTGGTGATGCCATCAGCGCTGATTTCACAGGTCGGTATCTCGACATTCAGACGTCCTTGTGGGTTTCTCTTCAGTTTCACTCCGATCTTGATGCTCACACCTCTTCCATTGAAGACAGCGGTTCTTGTGTCGAGGCTGCAACATGAACAAATTCTAAATTACATTGTGGTTTTGAAGTGACCACAAAGTGACTTAAAATGACCACAAAGAAACTTAAAATGACCACAGAGAGATGTAAAACGACCAAAAAGTTTTAAAACAACAACAAAGAGATGTTGAGAAAGCTAACAAAAATGCAGCTTCGAGCAAAGTATCAATGGAAGGAGTAAAGCATCCTATGCAAGAGAGAGAAAGTGACAGGCTGTCTGTGGACGGTTTTTATGGCCGGATTGGAAAATAAACCAGGAAAAGAGGGATTGTAGCATCTAATGTTGAACTGAATCACTGAGACACCAGCCCACAAATGCACTGGAAATGTACTGAAATGGCAGACATCCATGCTATAGCAAATGGCATCCAAATCATCAAAATCATTAAATTCATTTTCAATTAGGGTCATATGATTAATATTTTTTTAAATTTTGGTTGGGGAGTGGTTTGGGTATCCTGTTTTTCCAGTTTTCTACTAATTGTTATTCAATACTTATTGTTGTCCTCCAGTAAATTACTGTAGTAATTCCTTTTACTGCTTATCATAATTCTTGTCAGTTTGTTTTTGAATGTTTTATATTTGTGTTCAGCTTCTTTGGTTCTTTTAACAACAAAAGAAATTAAAAGAAGTGTATCCCCAGTTCCTTTGCCAAGGTTACACCCACAAAATGGTGACCACAAAGTAAGTAAAGTAAAATGACCATAAAGAAAGATAAAATGACGACAAAGAGACGGAAAACAACCATAAAAAGACGTAAAATGACCAGAAAAAAGACGTAAAACGACCACAAAGAGATGTAAAATGACCACATTGCAAAGACTCATCAAACACATTGTTGCTTTAACAACACTAAACATGTGCTGTAGCTGAGGCATCAAGTTTTCTACGTACTGACGGTCTGCCCAAAAGACATGCGCGTAGAGTGATCGCTCAAGTTCTCCGGAGAAGTCCACACTCTTCATGTCAAACTGGACACCAGAGTTCGGATGGAAACTAATAGCTGTTTGAGCCGGATTCACTGACAGATAAGTCAGTTTTAACCTGAAAGGAAACCAGGAGAGGAGGAAGTTATAATGGAAAATACATGACATTTTAATTAATGACAAGTTTTAATCTTTGTATGAAGTCCAACACATTTTTGATATTGTTATAGTCGCTTTGTTTCAGCAGAATCTCTAAATGTATTTACATTCAGTAATCATGTCTTTATATGGGAGTCTTCATTCATAAAAAAAAAACAAACAAATAAAATGATAATAATGCAAATTTAAAACAAAAAAGAAAATTTAAAGAGAAAATAAATTACTGAATGACAAAAGCAAATAAGATAAACACAAGAATAAAATTGAAACGCCTTTTTAAAAGGGAGACAATAAAGAAACAAATAAACTTAATAATAAAATATCGATTGATGATATTTTACCCTCTGATGGTTGCCTTAAATCCACGCCATGGAAGAGTGAGGTCTGCAAAACGGTGATTAACCAGAGTCTGCATAAACTCCAGACCAAGATCCTTCACTGCAACAGCACAGTACACATACTTCTAATACTTCACTGAAAATACAGTACAAATACTACCGATATTTTTATATTAAGACAAATACTGTGTTTTGAGTGAACATGTGGTCATTTTGCTAACAGTAGAGTTGTTGAAGTTTTGTTATTTATGGATTTAACGCTGCTGACATTTTGGATAACGTTTTTACTTTCTGTTGTTTGTTCTTCTCACATTAAGACAAACTGAGTCTGTTTTTATTGATCAAGAAGCTGTTTGTTTTTAATTTCTATTGTATTATCAGCATTTTAATGATATATAGTATAGTGGTAACATAGTGTTGGAACAAAGGCGGATTTGTAAGCAGCTGCTCATAGTGAGTTGTGATTAATAAAATATTATTCTGTTATGTGTTCATAGTATATTTTAAAAAGGTTTGATCAGTTTTAAAGATCATAAATCAGATCATGTTATTTTTACATCATGCTGAGACTTTTAAAAACACTAATACATTGTTTTTGATGACATTTTGTAAAGTTTTTTATCTTCAGACTGTTGTGCAGAATTATCATATTTGAGTAAATGTTTGGAAGAGCTGATCAGTTTCTGTTCATTAGAAGGCAGGTAAAGACACTCTGCAGATATTTAGTTTATAAGAGTTTGGATGTTTCTGACAGATGATAAGTGTTGAATCTGTGTGCAGATCTTACAAACATCCAGAGCTCTGTTGGTGATCCGCAGCTTGAGTCCGGTGGGATCAGTAGCGATAGATAAAACCAAAGAGACAAAGAAGAAGGCCGACAAAACACGGGAAGTCATCCTGAAGCCAAAACCTGAAACACAAGAAGGACAGTCAACATCCTGACAGTAGCTCTAAACATGATGCCAACAGTCTTAAAGTCCACCATCATTTTAATTTTCATAAACAGTTTGTTGGTTCTTTATAAGTAATTTTATCTAAACTTGTTACAGTTCTGTATTTTGAAGTATGTATTAGTTTAATATGTCAGTCAGATGAACAGACAGAGAAGAAGAAGAAGAAACAGTACCTGTGGTGTCTGATGGCAGTAGAGTCACCAGCTGACCACAACTTCCACAATCACACCTCTACTTATACACATATCACCATCCAAACATGATGACGCAGCTTCACGAAAAAGAGTTTATCAGATCATCCGTCTGATCGTTATAATACAGTGTAACTGCCCTGCTTGCAATAGCTCAGCTTATCTCGAGGGGACACCCCCAACTTCGTGTAGGAAATGTGTGTCATGTAGCGGGTGGATGTTACTCCTCTCGTTGGGACCTGCTGATAGATGTAAGAGCAGAGCAGAGGAGAGAGACTGAGATAGCTCTATTGCAGCATCTGTCCTAAAGCTGAGCGGTGACAATGGAAACTTTTTGGAGACACGCTCTGAACATTTTACTAAATATTAACGTGTTTCCTGTTAGGTGAAGATGTTGATCTCCTCTAACTGTCTGACGAGCCCAACCTGTTACACATGTGAAACCAACATAGCTTTTAACACGATGTACACACAGAGGTTATCTCCATCGCATCATCTGTCCTCTTGGTAAGTTACCCAACAGCTGAGTGGTGACAATGACAACTTTTAGGTGACAACACACCACACTTTTTTTTTCCCAGATATGGACTCCTCTAACTGTCAGGCAATTACACAACATCAGTTTGAGGAAGTTACAAACTCATGTTAGTAATTCTTTATTAGGAACAACCCCTTCAGCTGTACCATTTCATATTCACGAGGGTCCTCAATGACTATAATACAATATGAGCACAATTAGACAAAACATTTAACAAAAACAAACAAAACAAAACAAAACAAAACAAAACAAAACAAAACAAACAAAACAAACAAAAAAAAACAGGAGTTAATACTTCAAGCAGAGCATGAAAATGGATCATTCATTTATGGATTACAGAAAAGTATTAAATAAAGGTATAAAATATAATTATAGATGTGTAATTATGGACATGCACAACTGACCCTATAATAAGAAGACAGAGCATTTTTGAACAAGGACGGATGATATGAATTTAATATTTACAGGTAGATTATAGATATTATTATAGAGGCTGTAGAAACAAGAAAAGAGCTGTATGAAGAGTGTAAATTGATAATTAGAGAAAGGTACCTTAAACTGTTTGACAGCCATTGTCACTGTCTTCTGAAGATGAGAGATGGCCAATTAATTCCAATCAATTCAATTTTATTTTTATAGCACCAAATCATAACAAAATTCTCTCGGCACTTTTGACATGGAGCAGGTCTAGACCGTACTCTTTAATTTACAGAGACCCAACAGTTCCCCCCATGAGCAGCAATTGGCAAAAGCGGCAAGGAAAAACTCCCCTTTAATGGGAGGAGACCTCAAGCACAACTGGGCTCTAGGCAGGCCGCCATTTGCCTTGACTGGTTGGGTTGAAAGAGAAAGAAGGAGGGAGGAGGAGAGGAGTGAGAGAGACACAGGGATGCATAGTAACAACAAAAATAACAATTACAATAATAGAGATATAACTATTAATATAATAGCAATAATAGCCAGAGAAGGTTAATTTACGAGTTTTATACATTGTACAATGAGTTGTGAAAGTACATCCAAGAACAAATCTACATATTCTATTATAAACTACACTAAGAGGAAAAAGATACACTTTAGATCAGTCTGATGTACAACATCAGCATAATCCAATTGGTAAGATGAGTTGTAACCAGGCTTGGAATTTTGTAATTTTATAGACAAGGCCATTTGACCTTCAGTGTAACAAAGTTTTTTGGGTACAAAGGCCATTGGCAAGTATCACAAATCATAGTGTGAGATTTAGTTTTATTGAGTAGTAATTTATTAGCTGTGAGCCGGTGTTGTAGAGTATTAAAATCAGTCTGCAAAGGAAAAAGAAGTGGACCAAGAGTTGAGCCTTGAGGCACACCTTGTTATCGTACTAATGTATCAAATTTAAGCCAAAACCACTTCCACACTTCTGTTTCAACAAAGAGAAATATATGTAGCTCAAAATATAATGTAATGAATGTAAACATCCCAACAGCCAAAACAATAGAAAAGGAGTAATATCATGTTAAAAGTCACCGACTATATCTCAACTATATCTCGAAAGAGTGTTGTCAGGGTTCATAGTGAGAGGTCTTCATGAACTTTGTGATGGAAAGCTGGCTAAAGTTAGCCAGTAGTTTTCAAAGAGACTTATGTTGGAGACATGCAGACAGCTTCAGCAGCTTTGTGGTAACTCAATATCTGCCTCATTGCCATCAACCAACTCATTCAGTGTGCAGGGATAATGGAAGGAGTACTTTAGTTTGAGTTCCCGAAGTCTCTGTTTGACTGGGTAGGAGGACTGATGTCTCTTCGTCAAGTCAATGCTGTAATCTGGGTATATGAAGATGTGGTTCCCGTTATATATCAGCTCTTTTTTCACAAGCAAATTGAAGATTCTTTACCTTTTCCTGAAAGTGTAATAGTCAGGATAGGCCTCAAGCTGGATCTTACGTTCAGTCAGACAGTAGGAGTGCAATGAGCCCTCTCAATAGGGGAAGTTGTCAATCCTTTTAAGGTAGTATCATTAAGTGGTATTTTCATTTTTTGACCAATCACATCAGGCATGTCAGGGTCAACTATACCATTTCAGATCCAGATGGATCAGTCACCGGTTCCAGTTCTTTTCACATTATACACAAATGAGTGTATAAGCAGCCACCCTATAGAGAGTTTTGTGCAGTGGTGTGATGCCAACCATCTCATTTTAAATGTGTGAAAAACTGAGGAGATGGTGCTGGACCCTAGGTCAGTGGGGGGATAACAGTCCAATGGTCATACATGATGAACCAATCAATCACCAATCATCACTTTGACAACACCTTCAGCTGGAAGGCCCACATTGAAAATTTGTGCTCTCATTCACAGCAGAGATGATCATTTTTTATACACAGACTCAGGGTGTATGGAGTGTATCAGAGGATTATGTTTGTATTCTATCAGGCTGTATTATCGAACATGGTTAGGTATAGCATGTCAACATGGTATGGTAAACACCAGTCCCTCCAGTCAGTACATGAGGAGTCTGTTCTCAGGCAAAGACAGAGCACCCCAATGTGCACTCAACTGTTTTAAAGACTAATTATTATTATTATTATTATTATTATTATTAACTTGATCATCATGCATCTCTTCTCTCCAAACACAAACTTGGGACTGTCCTCTCACACCTTTACAAACATTTTAATGGCATTAATTCCGTTTGTGATACATCTTTCCTGAATAAAGTGTCATTTAATAAATATTCTGAACTGATTGATGTTTGAGGAATCAGCCACAGCAGCTTTAAAAATTTCAAAATTTCAAAGAAAGATTTTGTATGTGAAGGTCAGGTCAATGATGGTTTGTAAAAAGGCAAATGTGATAAGACATAAACTGTCCACCTCTCATGAAGGACACATCACTTCCTGTTTGTTAGTGGACATAAATCAGGAATACTTGGCTATCATATGATGAGTCCTACCTGTTACATATGTGTCAGCTGTGTGAAACCAATGTATCTTTAAACACTATGTACACGCAGAAGTTATCTCCATTGCAGTATCTGTCCTCTTGGGAAGTTACCCAACAGCTGAGTGGTGACAATAGCAAATTTTAGGTAATATCATACCACACTTTTTCACCAGATATGTACGTGTTTCCTATTAGTGAAGATGTTTATCTGCTCTAACCGTTAGACAGTTACACATCAGTTTGAGGAAGTTACAAACTCATGTCAGTTGGAAATTCTTTATTAGGAATAACCCCTTGAGATGTATCATCTCGTTTTCAAGATGGTTCTCAATGACAATAATACAATATAATCACAATTAGACAAAACATTTCACAGAAAACAAAAATAATAACAAGATAGTTAAATGATACAAAATGTGAGAAAAACAAACAAACAAACAAACAACAACAGCAACTCCAGATAGCATATGGAAGTGGGCCACTTAAGGCACTGCTGGTCTTCTGGCCTGGAAAAAACAAATGTGAGCCTGAAGTGGCCCACCTGTAAAATAACAAATATGACCCAAAAATCCCAAAACAAACAAAAATGTGGGCCATTTTGGCAAAGGTGTGGTGCTTTCTGCAGTGTGTAAACTGGATGTGACCCTAAAGCCCATGTGATACATAATGAATATGTCCCAAATATCACAAAACAAATGCGGGCTACCTTTGGCAAAGATCTGGCACAGTCGACAAAAAGTCAACCAAAAGTGGCCAACATATGGTGCAGCAAATGTGGCCCGGTTATCCTAAACATATCTGGGCCAGTCCTGGCAAATATACAACACAGTAAGCAGTGGCTAATCTGGAAGTGAGCCTCAGGTGGCCCATATTTGAAATGGTGAATATGTCCCAAATATGGTTGAACAATGTTGGGCCATTATAGGTAAAGATGTGGCGCAACTGGTACTGATTAATCTGTAAATGAGCCTGAAATGGCCCGGATATGATATGGTGCATATATCCCAAAAAATGTACATCAATCTGGGCAAGTTCTGGCAAATATACGACACAACCCAGATAGCTAGATTTCTGTGGCCCATACCTGACACTTTCATGTGGCCCACATACTGCATAAAATTATGGAACTTGGGCAGTCCACTCCTGTTTGCCAGATCCTGGCCACAAGCAAACCATAGCACTGCCACATATCAACCAAAAACTAAACAAATAAACCATATCTAGCCCACATCTGGACCACAGTTCCTTTTTATTCTGGCCCTGATCGGGCCCACATTCCATATCCTCTTCTGGCCCAAATACCGTGTGGAATGATGGCACTTGGGCGGTCTGCTCCTGTTTGCCAGATCCAGGCCATAAGCCCGATTTGCTTGTGGCCTGGATCTGGCAAACTTGGGTGGACCGTCCAAGTGCCATCATTCCATGCAGTATATGGGCCATATGAATGTGAGTGAGTTCTTGAGCGGCTCATCCAAACAACTTCACACCTTGCACTTCTGCATTTCCACAGCAATCCACCTGTCAGGTATGAAGTAGATGGGACGAACGTTTTGCGAGATAAGTGAAGGACAAACCCACATATATACATACATACATACATACATACATACATACATACATACAGACATACATACAGACAGACAGACAGACAGACAGACAGAGATTCCTTGCTTTATATAGAGAGATATTCTGAACTGATTGATGTTTGAGGAATCCACTGCAGCACACACTACTCCCTATTTGGTAGTGGACATAAATCATGGAATAAATCAGAAATACTTGCCATATGATTAGTCTGACCAGTTATACATGTGTCAGCTGTGTGAAACCACCAAATCTTTAGACAGTATGTACACACGGATGTTATCTCCATCAAAGCATCTGTCCTCTCGGGAAGTTACCCAACAGCTGAGTGGTGACAATAGCAACTTTTAGGAGATAACACACCAAACTGTTTTTACAAAATATGGACATGTTACTATTAAGTGAAGATGTTTATCTCCTCTGACTACCTGTCAGGCAGTTACACAACATCAGTTTGAAGAAGTTACAAATTCATGTTTAATTAAAGTTGAAAGCAGCGTTGGACAGGCCTTCACATGCTGAATGGCTTGTGTCAAAAGCATATATATGTCTCCAGACCTGGGCTGACAAATGTGAGTTTAGCCACCCCTCCCTTTCTGTCTCCCAGGCTGAGAGGTCTGACAGTACCCGTCCCCCAACAGCCCTCCCTGCTTGTCACTGTCAGGTGGAAAGCTGAAGTGAAGACAAGCTTTCTTGTGGAAAAAATTACATAGAGCCCATGACTTTGGCCAAATCACACTGAAAATATCACACTTCAATAGGAATTTTTGTCGTGAATCCATTGATACAGGTTAGAAAGTGGTCAGATTTTAGTATAGACGGCAGACAGTAATTATGAGACATAGTCCATGCTCAGAGAATGCCTCTCTCATTGAAATACATTGTATGTGGAAATGTCGCACAGCAAATTTATGAGCTCATAAAATCTAAACCATACGAGTTATTACAAAGTTTTTAATAACTTTTGTTCAGCACAGTCTCATAAGTCATGTATGAAGGAGATAGATTTGGCGCAGACTCCAAAATTGGCAAAAAATCGGATTTTCATGAATGTATTGTGGATTTCCTGTTGGATTTAGGTCTGGGGTGTTAGCATATGTTTTGTAGGTCTGGAGGAGATGAAAAATTGAGTTTTAGTTCCATCTCTCTATGATATTCCTACATTTTAGATTCCTTTGTTGTGTTGCGTAATAATAAAGAAAGAAGAAAGAAAGAAACAGAACAATAACAATAACAATAACAATAACATTTTAAAAAGATTTAAAATGTTTTTATAATTTTTAAGATTCTTCAGATAATGTATAAGCTGGAATTCAAAACTTTATAACCAGCTCCTGCAGCCGTATCTGTCTCCAGAGGGATCAGACCTCAAACACTCTTTACACAAGTTAAATAAAAGATCAGAGACCTGAAAACACAAAATGTACGAGGGAGCACAGGACTTTAAATCAAACAGAGCTGAGGGCTACGCGTCATCCCACTTGATCTTTTGTGTTGCAAGCAAGTTAAATAACATTACTAATGTTATATATTGTGCTGAAACACCATGTATGTACCTTGTGTTTAGAGTGTATAGAGAAATTAAATGATCTCAGTCCTATTTAGAACATGGGATAGTGGTGCATGTGTGCAATCTTCTGGCCAAAATCAGTAAACACCGAAAAAATCCTATTTTTTCACCTGCTATTTACACAGATGAAAAAATAACTTTTTTTAACCTGTTACACAGTTGGGAAAATTTTTTTTTGTTTAGTCATAAACACTTGCCTTTCAGGGCTTCCGTACTTTGATGAAAATACTACCTGTCTTTCAGGTGAAGGAGTTTACCCAGTGAGTTTTATCCTGATGAAGAGTGAGATCTGACTGTCTCATAGTGTCTGAAATCTCCCTGTTTCCTGTACATTTACTGGCCACCATTTGATTTGAGTGTGTAAAAGTTTCCATCCTGAAAAACTCCAGGATGAAAGAAAGAAAAGTTCTGTTCTCAATAAAAACATGAGTCAGTGATGCTGAAGCGTTTTATTGTAGAGAAAAAATCAGAATAACAAGTTATAAGAGTAAAAATCTGCAGTAGGATGTGACACTTGTAACAGTACTTTTACCTTGTTGTAACAGTATTTATACAGGTACGAAGGTGTCAAAACTGAACAAGCGTCAAACATGAATGCGTCAAAAATGATTACATGAAGGAGAAAGTGAAAGGTGACAGGATCATCACAAACCTGCTGTTTCTGTCTTTAAATGTGATTTATTAAATCTAACATTAACCATATGAGGTTTGGTTTGACTGACTGAAAACAGCAAAGTTTATAAGTTACAGAAAGTAGCTCATGTTAAACTCTGATCATCTATCTGCCGATTACGTCCAACACGTGCTGCCTCCCAGCTGGAGTGAAGTTCAGGCTCCCTCCAATCACTATGAAGCCCTGCAACCACAACAACGTGTGTCATGACAGGTTACTGTTGTTATTAGGACATCATACCATTACGTAATAGTCTACTTATAATGAGAACAGTTGTATTAACTCGTTCTAAAATATTTATTTCATCATAGCCACAAAATAGTCTGTTTAGGCAGTTTAAGGTCTTACAGCTACATTATCATCTTTTTTTCCTTTATTAATTAGCTGAAAATCATATTTTCAGAAATAAAATATGCTTAAAGTTTGATTATTGTGGATGTGTAAACAATAAAAACTATAAATGCAGCAGTAGTGGTAGGTTAGTGTATAGCAGAAATGCATGTATGCAAATGATGAACTTTAATGTTTATGTATGTAAATTATGGACAATAATTCATTGTGTGAACAGCAATTATTTGCGTTTGTTGCATCTAAGTAACCGAATTGGGGATCAAAGTATTCGTCCAGGGTTTTTTTGTGATATAATGAGGAGCAAACTTACGTCATGATAGTCGATCTTCTCCTCAGTGTAGCCGACTCCTTCAGGCAGAGGGATCAAAAGCCCTTCAATCATGCCTGAAAACACACACACATTATATATATATATATATATATATATATATATATACATATATATATATATATATATATATATATATATATATATAAAATAAGGAAACAGTGAAGTGTGTGGTTAAGTGCTTACTCTTCAAGTTCTCTGTAATATATTGGTTCATGCCGACATTAACCGCTGGTGCCTGCAAAGAAACAGCTGTTGTTGTTGTTGTTATTGTTATTATTATTATTATTATTATCATATGACAAGAGTCTTTTCTTACCACCACAAGTCTTCCAAATAATGTTTGAGCTTTGATTTCACATCTGAAAAAGAAAAAGTTTTCTAACAATTGAAAGCTGCAACAATTAGTCAATTAATCACTTAGTTGCCAAATATTAAATTAATCACCAATTATTTGTGATTATTTCGGTTTGAATCATTTTTAAAGAAAAACAGTCCAAATATTCTGATTTCAGCTTCTTGAATGTGAATATTTTCTGGTTGCTTTATTCCTCTGTGACAGTAAACTGAATATTTTTGGGTTGTGGACCAAACAAGAGGATGTCACCTTGGCCTTTGGGAAACAGTGGAAGACATTTTTCACCATTTTCAGACATCTTATGGATTATAGAACCAATGGATTAATCGAGAAAATAATAAACAGACCAATCAATCAAGAAAATAATCCTTAGTTACTGCACTAGTTGAAAGATTCAGATTCTGCCATCCTAATTAGTATTAGTACTGTAGTATTAGTATTATAGGAATGCAAATGTGACGTTTGATGTAACAATTTAATTTCATGAAAAAATCTTTTCTTTTTGTCATGTTCCTTAACATCCAAAAAATATTTAAAACTTAAAATCATTTAAATATACACATGTTGAACATGCCGAGTGGTGAATTTTTACTTCAGCCCAGAATGTCTGATGTAGCTCATGTTTTACTCTAAATGCTTAGATTTTTTGCATTTATGTTCAGGACTTTGTGTTACATTAGAAATAGCCTTTATTATGATTATTTATTATCATTATTAGAAAATACTAATAAAGGTTGATCTGTCGAGCATGTGAGTGTGTTTTGTTCTTACTGGACAGGGTTTGTAGAAAGAAGGATCAGACGGGTTCCATTGATGTCCACCTTGATATCCACCTGGCAGTTCTGCAGGAAATCATGGAAGTATTCCATGAGTAAGACCTGGATACTGGACTAAAATTGGGTCCTATAGGTTTGGTTACCTTTTTTAATTGGTTTTCTCAGCTCAAAGAAAGTTTTACAAACATAAAACCTCAAGAGTTCATATTAGAAAGAGTCATAAGTGGTGCTGTTTGCAGTTCGAGGTGTCCTGTCCATAGTTTTACAGACGGATCTTTTACTGCAATACCGTGAGTGACCACTGGGAGGAACTGGCTGCAAGGCTGAGTGGTGGCACCCAACACCACCACTGATGTGTTTACTAGATAATTATTCCTTAAGTTTTAATGGTACAACTTGATTTAGGAAATCAAGTTGTGTGTGTGTGTGTGTGTGTGTGTGTGTGTGTGTGTGTGTGTGTTGTGTGTTTACCACAGGAACGGTTGGATTCTTGTCAGCTGGTTCTGCTAAAGATTTGACTCCGACTTTCACGGTGGTAGAGATGCCGTCCTTACTGATCCTGACTGTGGGCAGCTCAGCGAGCTTCACTTTGACAGGACCCTTCAAAGCATCAACAGCAGGAAACCAGCAGGAAACCAGCACAACAGAACATTCAACCAGCAGGAAACAGTATACTGTCATAATGAAATACAGAAAACAATCCAAGCAGCAGCCTGGACACTGAACTGTGTGAGCTCTGCTGCTCGGTTTATAACTGTAAATAACAGTAAATAATTCCTAATTTTTGTCTTTGTGGTTTCTTCTACAAAAAGACTCAAAACAAGTTCAGACACACAAAACAACTACAAAGATCTGTAAACTAACTAAGAGGAGATTTAAAGGAGCAGCGTTTAGGTTTTAGTGGCATCTATCGCTGTGGTTGCAGGTTGTGACTATCTGAATAGCCATCCCCTCACCCTCCCCTTCCAAGTGTGTAGGAGAACCTACAGTAGCTGTGAAACACATGAAAAATGCGAAGTCAGTGTTTGGTTTGTCCGTTCAGGGATACTGTAGAAACATGGCGGTGCAACATGGTGGACTATGTGGAAGAGGACCCGCTTCCTATGTAGATATAAAGGCCTCATTGTAAGATAACAAATATACCATGGGATATGCTGATTAAAATAAACGTATTAATATTATATTACATTTCTGTGAAGTCCATTCTGCTAGATGCCACTAAACTCTACAAACTGACCTTTAAAACGAGCACAAAGAGATTTAAAACATGAACTATTCACTATTCTACTGTTTCTACCATTTGTAAATCTTACCGTAGAGAGTCCCAAAGTGCCCAGAGCAGTTTCTGCAGCAGAGGGTAGCTGTTGAGATGATGAGAGGAAGAGTAGCATTCATGTTTTTCATTTTTAATTGACAGTATATTTAACAACAAGACTAGTTAGCTGTCCAGCTATGTCATTGTCCCCAAATCAATATCACGATTTTAACAAACAAATGACAGGCCATGTGTACTGTGGGCTGCAGCCTGAAGAAGCAAATGGAACAGGGAAGAGGATGTGAGATAACTGATTTAAAGTTTAAAGTGAAGAGGTGCAGTGTACTTCTTGCAGTTTGTGGATAGCCATCCTGTGGTGTTCAGAGGATAAAGCAGTGAAGGACTACACTCAGTGTTGTAAGTAAGATATACAACACACGTGTCTTTGCTAGTTTAAGACAACGCATTCTCCCATCCAGCAGCCATGTTGTTTAAATAGCAAATATACTTGCACCCATCTGAGCGTCCATGGGCATGTTGGTCTTAAAATGAAGTGTGGTCAGGTGCATTGTTGGTGCACTGATATCTTGAGGCAGCAGGAAGTAATTGTGCAACTGACCAACAAAGACCTGGTCTAAAGTGAATGGTGCAGCGCCTCACTGTCATTGACCCGTCAGGTTGAGGTGTAGCAGCAGGCTCAGCACCTTGGAGAGCTGATCAAGTCCTGATGATTTCTTTTACATGATTAAAATTAATGATTTAGTCTTTTAACAGTATTTAACACATATTCTTTAACATTTTTGAGAGCACAGTGATCATATTTCCATACTTTCCATACATAAAAAACAAAACAAAGCTGCAGTTAAACAATAAACCTTTTCAAAAAACACATGAAAATAAATTTGCCACAAATTAATGAACAGGATCTTTAACTGGTGGTCTGGGGCCACAGCAGGGTGCAGGAGCAGCGGTGGCCAGTGTGCTCATAATGGATCATGCGCTTTCACTTCATACACGAGCAGATCCATTTCCTCTGCAGAGAAATGCTCTTTCTTACTACTTATGCCATTACAATAGCGATCTGCCAAGGTGCAAATGCACCAAGCTTTTAAAGGGATCGGGAAATGACATTCTGATTGGTTTATTGCATGTTACACCCAAAACACACTGATTAATTAAGAGACTAAGGACAACCCCTTTGAACCATGCACCTGGTGCTGTGATCATTTTTTCCCCCATTAAACTAGCAGAAGTGGATTTGGACACACCCTAAATGCACTTGCACCATGTGCTTCAGACTGTGCGCTTAGATTGGTAAAATTGGGCCTAATTTATTTTTCTGTTACTATGGTAACCAAACTTTCAGGGCTCCTGTGGAGAATCATGTGAGATGCTGGTTTGTGATGGTGTGTGAAGTCTGTCAGCAGTTCTCACCTCTGGAATTGTGAACTTAAAAGGTCCGATCTTCTGGAGTGACACTGCAATGCTGTTGAAGAAGAACTCAGAGATGCCCACATAAGCCATCCCATTACTTTCACTGAAAACTGGATCCACACGACTCTTTATGGAGGTGAGGTCAACAGTCTCCCCCTTTCTGAAAATTACACCCTGAAACACATAAATCATTTATTACAGACTGTAAACACGTCCAGAGGAATTCTCTGGCGTTATCAACACACCAGGTTAATCATCTGATTAAACACAAGCCTCAGGTGTCTCATTCATTCTGTTAGTTCAGTCACTCCCTCACCTCTCGTCTATTTGTTGTATTTTTTGTCAATGTGACATTAAAAAAATGTTTTCATGTAAAGAGTTGACAGAGTCTTTAGAGACCTAATGAATTTCAGAGTAAGCAGTTTTGTTCATGTTTAGGATCAGTGTGAGACGTTTAATGTTCCATGTGTTTGTGTCTCACTCTGAAGGGCACGTCGAGGCAGCAGGAGGTCACTGTGATGTCATTGCTCAGGTGGTAGTCGATGTTGTAGCTTTCATGCAGCTTGGTTGTCATGGTGAATCTCTTCAACATGGCGTTGATTTGAGGCACAGTGTACCTCTGAACAGCAGGACACAACTAAGGACAGAAAGAGAGACAAACAGACTGAAATGTCTCATCATCCAACAACTAGCATCACCAGCAGGCCAAAATGTGTCCTGTACTTTAGTTAATGATATTGACTTTCCCATCAGCCTCAGCTGTGCTTTGTGGTTAATTAGGAGATGCTAGCTTACTAACAAGCTAAACCGAAACAGTGAACATGATAAACATTATACCTGCTGTGCTTATCACTGTGAGCATGTTGGCATAGTAATAATAATAAACTTGATTTCTTTCATGAACCCAACATGATTAAACATAAAGGCAAAGAATCATAAAATTTACAGTAAAATAAACAAGAATAAATACGACAGCATAAGATGTGTTAGCATGCTGATGTTAGCACAGTCATTTTTATAGTCTGAACAGCACACCTGTCACCTGGACAAGCAGGTTTGGGACTCATCCAGACCTGGTTTAGTTTTCAGTTGAAGACTGAAGGTGGAACAAACCTGGTTGTTGAAGATCAGTTTGTAAAGTGGTTTCAGTTTGTCCCAAAGCGGCCTAGAAACAAACAAACAGAATCATCAGGGTCATCACATGCTAACATCAGAGACAGCTGATGATTTAAAGGCAGGAGGAGATTTTTAGCCATGCTAGCAACATGTTAGCATGTGTCACATGTACTCAAATACTGAAGCACACTATAAACACTTATCTTAACCGCTCTTTTTATTTATCTGTCAATATCACATTTGTACCTATGACCCATCACATCGAGCCAGTTTGTGGTGCAGAGTTCTTACATATTACAGCTCAGCTAAAATAGCATTTCATGAACATTTGGTGATGATCATAATGACATTTGATAGGGTCACATCCCTACCTGCAGCTCTACCTGAGGAGTCCCTGACCAATGAAAACACTGAGTCATTATAACCTAAACAGAGCAGAAACTGCATCGAACACCAACTCAAACAACCTCATCTTAATCATGTGTTACCGTAGTTCGATGTCATCAGTTTTGACTTCACAGGTTGGTATCTTGACATTCAGACGTCCTTGTGGGGTTCTTTTCAGTTTCACTCCGATTTTGATGTTTACACCTCTTCCACTGAAGAAAAAAGTTTTTGTGCTGACGCTGCAACATAAATAAATTCAAAACCACATTATAAAGACATAAAGTGACCACAAAGAAACTTAAAACAACTACAAAGAGACATAAAACGATCAAAAAGAAATGTAAAGTGACCATAAAGAGATTCAAAATGACCACTAAGCATGGGTGCAAGAGATCCATGTACAGATGGATTTCCTTCAAAAGTAAATTATTTGATTCATGATAGATTTTTTTTTTTTTTTTTTTTACCGCTAACGCAATAAAAGATTTTACTCTGCCACCACATTTCTGCTTTTTGCTTTCTAGATGCTCATTGTTCCAGACATAAATGCTTGTTGTTTTATTGGCCGATGTAGATTCTGGTTGCCTTTAAATTCAATAAACAAGTACATATATTTGTGTTATTTTTATTCTAAATACAGTTGGATGCTTAAAGTAAGGAAAGAAATAAGACTCCTTCATCTAGTAGCATATATTTTTATTTTATACTATTCATGCATAAATTGGTTCCTTTGCCAGCCACAAGTGATGTAAATGACAACAAAGAGAAATAAAATGAACACACAGAGACGTAAAACAACCACAAAGATGTAAAATGGCCACATTGCAAAGACTCATCATCAAACTGAGGCATCAAATTTTCTACGTACTGATGTTTCCGAATCAAATGAGCGTAGAGTGATCGATCAAATTGTCCAGAGAAGTCCATGTCGATTTCAAACTGGAGACCAGAGTTCGGCTGGAGACGAACAGCTGTTTGAGCCGGATTCACTGACAGACTAGTAAATCTCAACCTGAGAGGAAACAAGGAGATAAAGGAAAATAAATTACATTTAAAAATTTTAATCCCTTTATGAGGTCAAATGCATCTTTAAAACTGTTAATAGTTTTTTTCAGTATTTACATTAGGTAATCGTGTCTTTACAAATTTCGAGTAAAAATTGAAATTATAAAAAGGAACAAATAATTATATAATAATCAAAAATTAAAACCAAAAAGAAAATGCAGAAAGAAAATTAAAAAAAAACTGAATGACAAAATTAGTACAGATAGAATAACATTGAAAAAACATTTTTAAGAAGGAGAAAATAAAGAAACGAATAAACAAAACAATAATAAAATGATTGATGATATTTTACCCTTTGATGGTCGTAGTTCTGGTCCCTGGAATATCGAAGTCTGCAAAAGGGTGATTAACCAGAGTCTGCAAGAACTCCAGACCAAGATCCTTCACTGCAGAAACACAGTACAAACACTAAACACGTTATTACTAATACTTTAGTGAAAACACAGTATGAATACTACTAATATTTACAGAAAACCAACCCTGTCTCCTCAAAATGACGTTCCCACACAACTAAACTGCATACTCAATTACGTTTCTATGAAAACGTATTTTGTCCGCGATTACGGTTGTTTGTAACGTATCACGAATACGTTTCTAATCAACATATCTTTGCTTTCCTACAATGCTATTAGCTATTTTAATTCAAACAACCTTTCTCTACTTTAACATACATATATATTGGTTACATGCTCACGCGTTTTTCTTTTTTTGTCAACGTGACGGTACTCATTTTAATTAATGGATTGATTTATAATTGCTGTGTATCTTGTATCTCCACTGACATCTGATGATTTGCGCAATATGGCCGCTTTTTAAGTAACCGCCTGCCATTGCTGTGAAGAATAAAATCAGAGAAAGAAATGACGAACTCAAATTTTCTGGCCATTGTTGTCTAACTTCATAAGAAGGGACTGAAAAAAGAAAGAAATCCTAAATGTGTCTAAGGTCCCACAAAATGGACCTTTTTTTTTTTTTTTTTTAGCGTTACTTCGTCTTCTTCGTCGCTCTTTTGACAGACAGTGGATGGCTCAACGAACTAGACAGACTAGCGACCCCACATGTGTCTACATTGAAATGACATCTTCATTCTTGAAACCCCAGGTTGCAAGCAAGATGAGTTGGCGGGTTTTCAGTCCGCCAAAAGAGTAAATTCGTAAAATGTGGCGCGCGCGCAAACATCCACCCCTCCCCCCACCACACACACACACACACAAATATATATGTCTAAAATAAAGCAACATCTTTACGTGTTCTGAACATAGATCATCTAGCAGTGTAATTACTAGTCCGATTGTAGTAGATATTTGATATATTCAGTAGTTATGTTGTTTTATGAACCTATTTCACGACCCCACTTTACAAAACAGAACTGCCCTCCCAAAAACGCAGTTTAAGAAACACTCACCAAAATATCTTAAACAAACCAACATCTTAACTTTTTGTTAACATAGATCATTTAGATGCAGTGTGATTATTAGTTCGGGTGTATTAAAAGTTTGATATATTCAACAGATAGATCTTTTGATCTTTTCACCCTATCTTACCGACCTACTCTACAAACAGAAGAACTACAACTGTGGTGCTTATTTGTATCAAGAAACATGATGAGGCTCATGGGAATTGTAGTTTTAAAATAATATTAGCGTTTTTAATATATTAGGAAGTTGTAAATACTAAATTGAGAGTACATTAGGGAGTTTAAGGGGATGATAAACACATTTGTGTGATCAGATTTTACATATCTAATTGCTTTATGAGTGAGAATTAGTTTTAACCATATTTTACCCATATCTGACAGCTTCCCCAATTGTTGACTGTATTCACATGATAGCTGAGGCTCTTAAGTTAGAGTTTAAATGTTTCTGACAGATGATCAGTTGAATCTGTGTGCAGATCTTACAAACATCCAGAGCTCTGTTGGTGATCCGCAGCTTGAGGCCGGTGGGATCAGCAGTGATAGATAAAACCAAAGAGACGAAGAAGAAGGCCGACAAAACACGGGAAGTCATCCTGAAGCCAAAACCTGAAACACAAGAAGGACAGTCAACATCCTGACAGTAGCTCTAAACATGATGCCAACAGTTTTAAAATCCACTAAATCATTATAGAGCCTTTAATTTCATAAACAGTTTGTTAGTTCTTTAGAAGTAGTTTTGTCTAAAATTCTCATAGTCCTGTTTTAAAGTATGAAAGCTGGATTTGTGTTAGTTTAATATGAAGAAGAAGAAACAGTACCTGTGGTGTCTGATGGCAGTAGAGTCACCAGCTGACCACAACTTCCACAACCACACCTCTACTTATACACATAGCACCATCCAAACATGATGCTGCAACCTCATGAGAAAGAGTTTATCAGATCATCTGTCTGATCGTTATAATATTGTGTCACTGCCCTTCTTGAAACCATGACTCATGCCCTGCTGCTTTTCTACCTCTTTTCATTGTTTTTTTGAACCTATATTGTTTTTTTACTGGTCTGTGTGGTGTGACTGCACTAGGTGTACGTTAAGTGAAGAACACCATGGCTAATTTTGCACAAGAATTATTTCTGGCACTGATTATTTGGGAATTGTTCACCAATTGTTGCCAAACAAATCCAAATCAAGTCAATTTATTTATAGAGCACATTTAAAAACAACAGACGTGGACCAAAGTGCTTTACAGAGAGATTAAAATGAGATTATTATATCTATTATATATATTATATATGGTACCAGTGAGGAGTCAGTGATGGTTAGTAAAAAGAAAAATGTGATAAGACGTAAACTGTCCACCTCTCATGAAGGACACATCACTTCCTGTTTGTTAGTGGACGTAAATCAGGAATACTTGGCTATTATATGATGAGTCTGACCTGTTATATTATGTCAGCTGTGTGAAACCAACATATCTTTAAACACTATGTACACACAGAAGTTATCTCCATTGCAGCATCTGTCCTCTCGGGAAGTTACCCAACAGCTGAGCGGTGACAATGGCAACTCTTAGGCGTTGACACACCAAACTTTTTTTTTTTATGAAATATGGACATGTTTCCTATTGGGTTTCCTCTAACTGTCAGGCAGTTATACCAAAACATCAGTTTGAGGAAGTTACAAACTCATGTCAGTTGGAAATTCTTTATTAAGAATAACTCCTTGAGATGTATAATCTTGTTTCCAAGATGGTTCTCAATGACAATGATACAATAAAAGCACAGTTAGACAAAACATTTCACAAAAAACAAAAAGAATAACAAGATAGTTAATGATACAAAATGTGACAAAAAATCAATCAAACAAACAAACAGCAACAAAGTTGTGAAAGGAAAGCCAAGAACATATCTGTATACTCTATACTCTAAATATAAATTATATTGAGAGGAGGAAGATTGATAAATGCAGCCTGATATACAACATCAGCATAATCCAAAACTGGTAGAATGAGTTGTAACCAGGCTTGGAATCATTTGGCCTTCAGTGTAACAACATTTTTAGGGGACTTTCCAATAAGGAGAAAAAAACATGATTGACATGAACAACATAAATATCAATTTATTAGAATATAATATATTTGAAGTTGTCATATTATATGCCTCCTTAACGTTATGCCTCTTACTAAAACCTACAGTAAAAAAAAAATCAGGAACACTCCCTGACAAGTATCAGTTACTATACCTGTTCCTCTAGGAAGGGAAGAAGGGTGTGTCATCACAGTCATCTCAGGGCACTTTTACATGGAGCAGGTCTAGACCACGCTCTTTAATTTACAGAGGGAGACCCAACAGTTCCCGCCATGGGCAGCACTTGGTGACAGCAGTAAGGAAAAACTCCCCTTTAATGGGAAGAAATCTAAGGCAGGACCCGGCTCTTGGTGGGCGGCCACCAGCCTCGACCAGTTGGGCTGAGAGAGAGAGAGAGGAGAGGGTGGGGAGGGTGAGGAGGGCGGGGACACAGAGTCAACTCTGCCATGAGGGAGCACTAGGAGGAGGGAAGGACATTTCTCTCCATTTGATAAAGTTAAAAGACATGACAGCTATTTTGATTGCCCCCTGGTGGCTGGCTGCAGTATAGGTCATAAACCCCGCCCCCTCCATCACTGATGCGTACTAAAAACACACACATCAAATAATTTTTATCCCAAAGATGGTTTCTGTAATTTTAGGTAGTTCTTGTCACACTGATACATGTTCAAATGCTCATTGTTCTGATATGTTGAAAGGGGGGGGGGGGGGGCATCATGACAGCTACCCTCAAACCTCAGAGTGCTTCAGAGTGACCACGGCGGTTTCCCACGGGAGACGTTAAAGTAATGTGTGTGATTCACTCCCAACTGTAGCTGCTGGTGACTGACTGGTTTTGGCTGCTTTGACTCTATTGTGGCTCCTGAGTTCATGTGGCTCAGGACAACTGTCAGTCCTGTTGAGGCATGTCCCACAGGCCGTTATCCCGCCACTAACTGTAATTATTTTGTGACTCACCATCTAGTTAAAAATCTGTGTTGATTGTCAATTTGACAACAAAAAAACCCATAAACATAACACACAAAAGATTTGTCTTTTCATGATCTATTATTCCCCACATTAATCTTTATTATAGTTATTATTAAACTAAACAAACAACTATCAGAATCTTATCTAAATAAAGCAAATAGAAGGATAATAATTCATGAAACAATACTAAATATTATAAGAAAAACAACAACCAAACTCATAACTCATATAATCACATTTGAGAGAATGTTTAAATAGGAGGAGTTGTCCTTTAAATCAGCTCTCTGTTACTATAGTGGACAATAACTAGAGAGGCCAGCTGCTGAAAGAGGACCTTCATTACTGGAAGTAACATCTTGCTGTCTTCTTATGCAGACACAGGATTGAATCTGAAACAAATCTGATGTTTTTCTTACAGCTACCATGCACCATCTTCTAGTATCATCCATAAATTGCATCTATTACTAATTTAACTGACTAACATTATTATAATATATATTAAGTTAACACTGTTCGAATTTTAAAAGCTTTATTCATGTGTGATTCTCACTCTTTTGTCATGGCTTCAGAGCCAGGTCGTGACAAATGGGGGCTCGTCCGGGATTTGAACCCAGGACCTCTCGCCTGGACGAGCCCTCAATACGTCATAACCCGGCTCCTAGGCCATGACACATATGGAAATGGACACAACGGAAGATATTTATTATAACAAAGTAAACTACTGAAACAATAATTTGCAAATATGGAGTGTGTCAGTCAGTAACATCATGTAGAGTCATGTAAGTGTGGGTGTGTGGATTATGAAGTGTATGGTGTTGTGAAGTAAAAACAAAACCAGTATGAAACTAAACAAAAGGCCTGCGGCTGCTGGCTGGTGTGAGAGAAGTCAGACAGGCTGAACAACACTGGGAGTTTGGCCTTTTATCCCGTATGGCAGAATTAGGCACAGGTGCTCCAGATTCAGCCGGCTGCCACACCCACACTCTCCCAGGAACCTTTATAAAGAAGAATATAACACATTCCCACACCAGCAACAGTAATCTATAGACAGGTTAGGCACGGACGTCACAAATATTATTAGGTTCTCTTCTTCTTATACATGCATTTTCTTAACTTTGTCATTTTTTATAAACATTACATAATCTGCAAAATAACATTGCACTATAGAAATAAACAAAAGTGCTTATTTACTTGACAAACAGTATCAGGTCTGTTGATCCAGATCTCCTGATTGTGTCACATAGTTATGTACATATTCATTCGCTGTGATCACAGAGAACCTTTCAGTTCAAATCAGGCTGGGTCTCTGCTGACTGTGAAGAAAAATGCACAACCCAGTGAGATTACTGGCACTCATCAGTACAGATCAGCTGTGGAAAAAGCATGATGCTGAACTGAAACTGTCTGCTAAACCAGTGAACTATCCTCTAAGTGTTCATCAGTGCGATGGCGATGTGTGTGGTGGTTCTGGTGTACAGAGGGGAGAGTGTGGAGCAGGTTATTTCCAGGGTGTGAGGGGAATGTGGTGGTTTTCCTGTTTCGATTTAATGAAGTTAAAAATAGTTCAAGTGAAATCCAGTTAAACTTCACTGACCATAGATTTCATTTAATATAGAAGAAAAACATCTAAATCCTGATTTAGTTGAGTTTGACTTCTTTTTCTGTTCCTGCTGCTTCCTTCGTTCGTTTCTGGTCTCTTGCCCTCCCTCATGTGTCTCAGTCTGATTGTCCTGAGTGTTTCCACCTGTTCCCCTTACCCTGTGTTTAAATAGCCTGTACTTCCCTTTGTCTTGTGCCAGTGTGTTTCGTCTCTGTGCGTTTGTTTCTTTTGCCACTGCCGTTGTCTGGATTTTTGTTTTTCTTCCTCCATGTGAGAGTTTTATGTTGTAAATTTAATATCTTAGTTTAATTTCATACATAGTGATTTCATAGCCTTTCTGTTTCCTCCATGTGGAATGATTTTTTTTTGTTCACTTACCTTTTATAGATCAGAGCCGGTTTTCAGGAGTGTTTTCTGTTGTTTCCTTTTTCCTCCGTAGCTGGAGTGATTTTCATTCACAGATCATTTTAAATAGTCCATTATGTTTTCCTCCTTTTAGTGGAGTGATTATTATTTTGACATTTCTTATAGCCTTGATAGTTATAGTTTTACAGCTGGTTTATTTGTCTCGACCTTGAAGTTCCTTGGAAGCTCATGTTTATGTTGAGTTTATGTATTTCCACCTGCACTGACGGTAGGTGAGTGTTTTGTCCAGCAGGTGCTGCTGCTGCATGAAACATGGTGATGGGTAATATAGTTTCTGCTGCTTCAGTAATCATTTAATTTTGGTTGCAAAATTGGAGCATCATCACACATATTACATTAAATTTTAATGTATAATGATGCACCTTATTTTCAAAGTTCACCTGTTCATTTCTAAATGTGGCATTATTTTATCTATAGTATTTGTAAGGGAGCACGTACAGTATTAAACATAAATGTTAACATTTGATGTGCTGTACCAGAGTTAACTTATATCTCACACAAGATTTACACAATGAACATGAACAGTCAATGATCATTAATTTAGTTCTATGTGGAAGATGTATGTGACTGTATACAATGTGCAACTGTTTACTTCTGCTCCATTTTAACTAGGAGGGATTAAATTCCTTCTATTTCAGGTTTAAACAGTGTTCTTGTCATACTACCACATTTATCTGACAGCTCGTTACTGGTTATTTTACACACAAGATGTATGATGTGTTCTGACAGATCAAACTGTCCAGCAGTATATAAAGCAGCTAAAATTAGCTCCATCTAGAATAGATGTTAAGTAAATTTTAGGCATATTGTGCTAATAACACTTCTTCACTTTTACCTAAGTACACAATGCAGCACTATTACTGTTAACATACTGTGTTTAGTGTGGTATTAAATGTTTAAACTTTCAGGGTTCAACATTAATGTTTTTTTCCACTTGGCCAGTCGGGCAAATTGGTCACAGTTCACTTTTTATTTGGCCCTATACACAGTTTTATCAGCAGTTATCAAATAACAACAAAGACTAAAGTTAATTGTCATGTTTAATCTTTATTTCAGTAAATAAAACAGAAGAATATGTGAAGCAACAAACATTCTTGCATATGATATGACACATCCAATATATTCCACTGAACACTAAATTCTTTTGATCAGTTCAGTTTCTTTTAAATAATGGAATAAACTACCTAACCTGATGGCAAATACATTTTAGACACATTTCTTCCACTCCAAGCTTTCTGGTGACCTGGTTTTAATGTTTTTTGTTCTCAAGAGTATTTATGGCTGTGAAAAATTGCACAGTCCACTGATTCCTCTGTTTGACTCACATCATGAGGTAAGTTTGTTTCACGCATCACACTACTGGCATACTCACACACAACAGACAGACAGACACTTTTCTACAAAGAATAAAGAATAACAAACATAATTCAGTAAAGAATATCTCTGTATCCACATTAAAAGGACACTTATGAAATAACAAATAACTGAACTAAAAGAGGTAATCAAATGATCACAATCAATATTCAGTATGTAAAGCTAGCACTAATGGGGACATAATAAACAGAACTTCCGGTCACGCTCTTAATTTGAAAACGCACTTCCGGTAGCTAATTCGTGTTGGCTTTGATTTAGCGAAAAATCGAACTCAATAAACCAAATATCATACATTGCAGGACAATCACAAGTGCTCTTAACATCACCACTAACTTATTACACCTGTATGAAATTTATAAACTCACTTTCATTCACGCACAGATCAACTTATTTCACCACCCGCTGCTTACTGAAGCCATCTCTCCTCTAATTGTCTGACGTCACTTAATGACACACAAATAAATGAATACACACAAAAGTGAACATAAAAACCCAAATGATAACGGAACATAATCTTAATAATTAGAAACGTATAACTTTGGGGCCTTTTCTACAGAGTTGCTAGATTTTTAGCCTGCTGAACCATGTTTTGTCTACCAACATTCTCAATTAGAAAAAGGATCAAAATAAAGTGTGAAGGAGGCCCTATGACTGAGTTTGCCTATAGCACCCAAATCACTCAATCTGCCCGATCATGTCAGCTGCATAATGAAGGATATCTCAACTTCTTTACAACAGTTAAATTATTTCCTTGGGTTATAAGATACTTCAAATTACAGCAGAGCTATAGCCTGATAAATGAGAGAGAGGGATAAACCTCATTATATGTTTCTAATGTTACGGTATATTTACATTCATGTAGAGAAGAGAAGAAGTTGTGTGGAGTTGAAAGAGGAATTGGACAGAGGAAGAGAAGATGTTCTTCATGGAGAGGGTTTGCAGCGTGTGTCTGTGCAATATGTGCAAGATGCAGCACAATTACAGGCTGTGAAAGCATGTGGCTGAACCAAGATCATTTCACACAGCTGAGTCTAATTAGCTGTTATCTTCATTAACATAAAGGCTACATTTAAAGAACTACAACATGTTATTATTTTATTTTGCTGCTGTGACTGTGGTAAAACAGCGACGTCTCACTCTCTCCCAGGAGTAATCCTTCTCCTGCTGACAGTCACAGGAAATTCTCTTCTGCTTCATTCATTAGTTTTAGTCCTCTGTTAACTCCCTATTCTGAGACACTTGATAAATATGGGCCCAGAGTCACAGTCTGACTTATAACACCTGTTTTTTATCTTTTCTCTATCAAACACATCATGTATAACAAATTTGAGTGCTCACTTCAACTAAATCCAGATTTAACTGTTCAGTTTGTTGTCAGTTAAGTAACTTAAGTGAAGATGAGAAAATCCAGATCCAGACTCTGGTCCAGGATCATCAGGATCCAGCTGATCCTCTCTCAACACACTCCTGGATGTTCACTCACACTGACAGAGATCATCAATCCTCCCATCTGATGAGAGAAGAAGAAACAACAGAGGTCATAAATCAGAGTTTAGTGAGACTCACTTCATCAGCTGTCAGTCAGTGATGCAGCACATCCAGTATAAAGAGCAGCAGGGACTTCAGTCCTGTTCAGACCAGAAGTGGAACAGCTGTGCAGCGTAGCTGCTTCCTTTCAGCTCTCATGTTAACATGTTGGAGTGAACACACTGAGCTCCAAGCTCACACACCTGCACAGACTTTTGCTATCAAGTCTGTTTCCTCTGCAGATTTCACTGAAGTACACAGAGAAAAATCTGCTGAGAGTCATGAACACATCATTACTGCAGAAACAGTTTACGGTTCTATTTTATCTAAAGACCACATGGTTACTAAATGTAAATGTCAGTCAGACTGATCTCTGACAAAGAGACAAAGATGAACTGATCAATTCTTTAGTGTTGAAATGAGAACAAACACTTTCAAATCAGATTTGATGGTAGGACAGTTTGATGTTGAGGACCACTGTCTGTACACCATGTAATGCTGTCAGATGTGAACCAGTTTTATTTCCTACAGACATACAGACATGAACACAACAACAACAGTCGTCTTCACATCAACTCAAACACATTATCACGAAAGACTTGCATCTAATCTGATTGGCTGACTGTTCTCTCTCTCTTTGTGTCTTTCTGTCCAATCCTGACGCCTGTCACCATTCTTCTCTCACAGCTTTACTGAGAAAAACAACCACTGAGAAGGTTCACCAAGAACTGCATTTAATACAATACTGCTGAAACCAGCACAGACTGACTCCCAAGTCTCTACTAACCTCAGAGTCTCCAGTCTACAGTCTGGACTCTCCTTAAGATCACACAGCAGCTTCACATCTGAATCCTGCAGCTTGTTTCCAGTCAGATGCAGCTCTCTCAGATGGGAGGGGTTGGACTTCAGAGCTGAGACCAGAGAAGCACAGCTGATCTCTGACAAACCGCAGTCCCACAATCTGAATAAAGAATAAATGATAAAGATAAAAACATTTATAATCCAATCAGATGTTTTCAGGTTTTGAATGTGTAGTTCAACATTACTATGTCCTCATCAATGAGCTTTTCTTTGAAATGTGAGTGCCCTGAGATGACTTTTGTTTTGACTTAGTGATATATAAATACAACTGAATTAAAATGAAATAAGTAGAGTGTCTTTGTCATTGTGTTGTTGTGGATCATCACAATGTCAGCCTTCTACAGACATCATCCAAACACACAACATTGCTTTGATTCAATCTGAATTAAGAATAAATTATCACTTTAGAAGACAAAGTTCATGCTTGAAATCATTCGATGTTTCATAATCTGTTCAGAGCTTAAGTTTAGGATTTAGTTTTTTTTTTAACTTTTATTTGAGTAAGTTTCTAAAATGGTAATTTTCATTTTTACTTGTCTACAGTGAAATGAATATTTTACAGCTGGTGAATACAACAGTTCTCATTTTAAGTTTCTTATTGGTTTGATGAGCTAATGACAATACAGGCTGAAAATGAACATGACTGTTGAAACTGTACAAGTCATCACATCCCTCCTTACATGTTGGAGGCTCATTCATTTGCAGTGAGGGGTGTTTCCTTGATATTTTCCTGCAGTAGGTCAAGTTATAAACTACAGTGCCAACATTGATTTCCACCTAACAAAAAATACACTTTTAGAGTGAATAACCTCTTTGGAATGATGTAGTTGCATTGAGTTTATTAAAAGTGTAAACTGAATGTTTGACTGTTCCACAAAATGCTGTCTGAAGAAAATGTGAACAATTATATTGTTATAATTTAACGATGAAGTCGTTAAATTATAACAAGGCTGATCAATATTAATCTAAACAAGTTATAACAACTATTAGCATTTGAGTCTGAGATCACAGGAGTCACAAAAATGACTTCAAACACTTTTTACATGTTAAACATTAAACACACTGATGAGAAACTTGTCAGTGGGTCACATGATCTTTGTCAGTGGATATAACGTTAGTACCGCTGTGAAACTGACTTCAACACTCTGTCAGTGGATATAACGTTAGTACCGGTGTGAAACCGACTTCAACACGGAGTTTAGCATTACGGGTTGTTTGTAGCATTAATGTTGCTAAGCTAGCGAGTGTCTTTAGTGTGTTTATATTGAGTGTTAGAGTCAGTCAGCACTAAAACTGTTTCCTTAGTCCAGTTTAACCTGCAGCAGTTGCTGAAGGATCGTGTAACGTGTTTTTCTGCCACGGAGGAAATAAATTCATGACGAGTGAAAACGAGTCTAAAACGTCTTCAGACTGCAGAAACGGAAAATATCAAAGTGCCAGCTGAGTTAAAACTATCACAGACAGCTGACATAAGCAGTCTGATAAATACTAACTGCCAGAGAGAATAATGTTTGACCACTTCCCAGAGCCTGTGACTGAACTGTAAACACAACGTGTATTAATTCTTAGACTGTACAGTGTTTAGCTGCCTGTGACACTATACAGCTATGTTAGCTGCTAGCTAATGTAAGCTAGCGGGCTAGCTGTTAATGTGTAAGTTAGATTGACGTTACACATATATTTGCGGGAGAAATCTTCCACTACTGTTGATATCCAGAGTGATGACAGAGACCCTGAAAAATGTTCAATCTGTTTATTTGCTTCGTCAATTTAGCAGATCTGATATTTGGGTGAAGGCTGGAGGATTGAATCCGGTGCTGTGATTGGTTGAACTCTTCTTCTTCTATTGATTTTCGGCAGGCTACACGCTGCTGCCTCCTGCTGTTAAACTTGAGTACTACACTGCACAGTTGAGCCAAGGATGTATGAACTGAGCTCCCAGGCGTCTCCAGCTTTTTGCGTAGTTTAAGTTGACAAATCGTACCAGCGTACTTTGATGTCAAAATGCGTTCTTGCTACGCAAAATGCGTACAGGTTGGCAGGTCTGACATAGCTAAGTTACTGATGTGTCACCATCTTCCCCTGTCAATGTTAAAGTTGCCAAGAAACTGGACAATCAATTATAAAAGCGGTAATTACCTTTATTATTTCCTCAATGACATAATTAGCATATCTAGTCTAGTTAATGAGGTCAGTATTATTTGAAAATTCATTCATTTTGGTGAAATTTTAGTCAGTGAGTTCATACTTTGAACTCATAATTTAAAATCATTGAGTCAACACAAAGTCTTGTGTCTAACAAAAGGCTATTTTAACCTTTGATGTGTAACTGTTCGCATATATCAGTAAAGTCAGTAGGCTATTATGCTCTTGCTCTGTTCTTTTAATAGGTGGAGAGAGTCGATATATATGTATTATAATATGTTAAAAATATGGTGCGCTTTTACTTTTTTGCTTTTTGAAGGTGGAGAGTTCAGCATTGGTGCCACAGTAGTAGTAGTGTTGTCTCCCTCCTTTATGATATGTAACTTTAGTTTTATTTGAGGTTCATAACAGCACATTGTACTAAGCAGTTGTTGGCTCATTAGTTTGTTATTCACATGCACTGAAATTCACCAGAATGCAAGAAATCAAGTCCTTGTAATTAAAATCTTCCAAGTGGGGGACCCCCAGAGCCCCACTCAAAAAATGGCCTGACTGGGGCTGTGTTATATAACCTGCATTCTCCCAAGCTAAATGAAGAATAAATGTTGTGGATCTCTCTGTGTCCCTGTGTGTGTGTGTGTGTGTGTGTGTGTGTGTGTGTGTGTGTGTGTGTGTGTGTGTGTGTGTGTGAGTGTGTGTAGTTTTGTGTTTTTAAGGATCAATATCAATGATCACACATTATTTGTTAAATGCATTAAAGCAATATGCCTTCTACACACATCATCCAAACACAACATTCAGACACATATTCATGTCAACATTACCTCATGAAAATATTTTAAACATCTGCATTGATCTCTCTGTGTCCCTGTGTGTTATATTTTATATATATTATATTCTGAATGCAGATGTGATTCTTTACCTAAAATGATAAACATTAATTTACTTTAACAACTAACAGTGGACATTTTCTATAGTTTCTTTATGAATCAGTCATCTTTTATAACTACAGACTAAACTTTGGACAGTAAGAAGTTAAAATATGGAGAAAAAATAAATAAGATCAACAATAGTAACAGACAGTTAGTGAACTGACCCCAGAGTCTCCAGTCTACAGTGTGGACTCTTCAGAAAATCAGACAGCAGCTTCGCTCCTGAAACATCCATTTTGTTCTGACTCAGATGCAGCTCTCTCAGATGGGAGGGGTTTGACTTCAGAGCTGAGGCCAGAGAAGCACAGCTGATCTCTGACAAACTGCAGTCCCGCAATCTGAATAAAGAAGAAATGATGAAGATAAAAAACATTTATAATCCAATCAGATGTGTTCAGGTTTTAAATGTTTAGTTCAACATTACTATGTCCTCATCAATGAGCTTTTCTCTAAAATGTGAGTGCCCTGAGATGACTTTTGTTGTGATTTAATGCTATATAAATACAACTGAATTAAAATTAATTGAATTAAAATAAGTAGAGTGTCTTTGTCATTGTGTTGTTGTGAATCATCATAATATCAGCCTTCTACAGACATCATCCAAACACACAACATTCAGACATATTCATGAAAATATTTTTAACACCTGCATTTATCTCTCTGTGTCCCTGTGTGTGTGTGTGTGTGTGTGTGTGTGCATTTGTGTGTTTTGAAGGATCAATATCAATGATCAGACATTATTTGTTAAATGCATTAAAATATATAATAATGAAATATTTCTCCTTCATCAAGTAAACCAGATAATAGTTGAGAGCATATTCTGTATACAGATGTGATTCTTTACCTAAAATGATAAACATTAATTTACTTTAACAACTAACAGTGGACATTTTCTATAGTTTCTTTATGAATCAGTCATCTTTTATAACTACAGACTAAACTTTGGACAGTAAAAAGTTAAAATATGGAGAAAAAATAAATAAGATCAACAATAGTAACAGACAGTTAGTGAACTGACCCCAGAGTCTCCAGTCTACAGTGTGGACTCTCCAGAAAATCAGACAGCAGCTTCGCTCCTGAAACATCCATTTTGTTCTCATTCAGATGCAGCACTCTCAGATGGGAGGGGTTTGACTTCAGAGCTGAGGCCAGAGAAGCACAGCTGATCTCTGACAAACTGCAGTCCCACAATCTGAATAAAGAAGAAATGATGAAGATTAAAAACATTTATAATCCAATCAGATGTTTTCAGGTTCTAAATGTGTAGTTCAACATTACTATGTCCTCATCAATGAGCTTTTCTCTAACATGTGAGTGCCCTGAGATGACTTTTGTTGTGATTTAGTGCTATATAAATACAACTGAATTAAAATTAATTGAATTAAAATGAGCAGAGAAGACATTGTGTTACATTTAAGATGTCCAATGTTTAAATGAAATAAATTCAATATATTAAATATTAAATGCTCAGTTATTGTAATATGAGACATGAAACCTTCCTCTTTTAAACACAGCAGTGAATGAAACAGCCTCCACATCATCAAAACATGATAACATTCACCGCTAACATCAGTTAGCAGCTAGATGCTAATTAACATTAAACAGCAGCTAGATGCTAATTAACATTAAACAGCAGGTAAACAAGTCAAACGTCACTTCGGACCGTTAGATGCTGGTTTGATCGTTGCTGTTAGCGACACACTGTCTGACCATGACTTGTAATTTGTTTATTTTGTCTTAAATGAGACATTAAATGTTGTAATTAATCCGCAGTTCATATTCCTGCTGAACCGTGGGGGGTGATCTGTACGGATCACGGATCAACTAGGATCCGTTTCACCACGAGTTAACACTTGTTATTCTAGTTACTTTAAGCTTATTACTCAATATACGACTCAGATTGAAAATGAACTAAAGAAACTGACACATTAAAAATGAATGAATGAGTCCAGACAGCTCAGTGTAACTTCAACAAGCAAACTAACGTTACCAACAACACATTATATGATCTCTGCTGCATTCTGGTTAAAGAGAGAAATTCACTGAAAGCCACACAGAGACATTTAACCATCAGAGATGAAATTAGAGCAAAGAGACAGAGAGAGAGAAGCTGGATCTGACTCATGTTATCTGACATCTTCTTCTTTCTACCATGGAGATGAAGTATTAATGTCATAACGTCCATTTGTAGCTGCTGGTCATCTTGTTTGTTAGTTAACAGAACTTTAACCAGTCTGATATCATTAATGACAAACAAGCTAACTCTCCTGGTTGTTTCTCTGGTTGTTTCTCTCTCCAGCCTCCCCGCAGCGTCCTGCTGCTGCTGAACAGTCCAGATCATTTCTCCTGTTAGCTTAACAACAGTCCTTAACATCCTTCCATCATGTAGAAAGAGTCCTTCATGCTGCTACAACAAGTCAGCTGTTGCTTTGGCTAACAAGCAGCTATCTACTGCTGCTACTCTGCCTTTCAGTGGAGAGAAGAAGAAATCTGGAAACTATGATTGGACCAACTAGATGTCAACATTGTATTCTGGCTGTTGATTGGTTAGGGAGGTTCTGGGAGGGAGGGCTGAAGATTCCTGAGCGTCAGGTTTGATGTGAGTTACATGGTTTCAACTTATTTACAGTGTTCAGAAGACACTCTGATCATATTCTGGGTTATTGAATGATTAATTCACCATCATTGGATATTTTGGATAAACTTCCGAACATCATAAAATCCCATCCTGAGCTTCATAAAATAATTATCCATGCAGGTACCGATGACATTCCGAAACAACAGTCTGAGATACTAAAACAGGACTTGTTGCATCTTTTAACACAGTTAAGCAGCTTCATTGCAGTGTCCTCATCTCCGGCCCAACCCCCACCTGTGGCCGGGGGATGGGGCGTTTCAGCAGGTCACTCAACCTCAACACCTGGCTCTCGTCGGTCTGTGACTCCCACGGCATGAGCTTTATTGACAACTGTCATGTCTTCTGGGACAGGAGGCATCTTTTCACAGCAGATGGGCTCCACTTAAACAAAGCTGGTAGCCGTCTGCTGGCCGCCAACATCTCATACGGTTTACAGCCCACTCCACTGCACCTACTGACCCCAACCCTTCACCTGACCAGTCCATCAGAGAATGATGTCCCCCAGGTCCTAGTCACTATTGCCTTGGTTCCACATCCAACTGTCATACTTTTTTTTTTACCAGACTTGGACCCGCTGACCTTCCTGATAATTCATCATCTCCTGTCATTATCACTAGCAGACATAACCAACGTGGCCCCTCCCAACGTGGCCCCTCCCAGTGTGGCCCCTCCCAGTCTACACATAGTGACCCCCACCATCCAAATTTTCTGTATGAATTCTCTGAATTTGTATCAGTTGCTCTTGTCAACCATGATAGAGTAATTTTACTGGGTGACTTTAACTTCCATATAAACGTCTGTTCAGATACCAGAGCAATGGAGTTTATGGACCTGGTTAGCAGTCTGGACTTTACACAACATGTGAGAAATGCCACTCACATCCATGGAAACACACTGGACCTCATCTTTTCAAAGAATATTGACGTTGATGTTTCATCCACTTTACAAGTTCCAGTCTCTGATCACTTCTGTGTCTTTTTCAAAGTCTCTCTCTCCACTCCAACTAAGTATCTACAGCCTGACTCAATTACTTATCGCTGAATCGACACCACTGCTAAATCTATACTGGTGGAGCGTCTTCATGATCTACTTCACTGCTGGACTGCAAACTCTGATTCACTCAACCATCTCATAGACAATCTGAACAGCATCTTGCTCACAACCCTCGACACTGTCGCCCTCTCAAAACCAGAAAACATACTGGATTAAATCAGAACCATGGTTCTCAGGTGATACCCGTTCACTCAAACAGACCTGCAGAAGACTTGAGTGCAAATGGTGTGTAACCAAACAAAGGAGTGATCGCCTTGCCTGGGCTGTGAGTTTTAAAAAGTAGAAACAAGCACTTTCAGCTGCTCAGACAGCATATTTCTCTTCTCTCATCAACATCAATAAAAATAATCCACGGTTTTTATTTGACACCGTAGCTAAACTCACACAGAACATCCTGCCAATAGCTCCTCATTCTGTGCTGATGACTTTCAAAAACTCTTCACAGCTAAGATTGCATCAATTAGAGACAGAATAACCGGTCCACAATCCTCCCAAAACAATATCATTGATCATTCTGGTCCTTTGATGGATGCTGGAACTGTAACTCAGACCAACTGCATCCTTCTACAGTTTGAAACTATTTCCCCTGATGCCTTCACCAGCCTGGTAACTGCTTCCAAACATACAACTTGCATTTTAGACCCAATACCGTCCAACCTTTCTAAGGAGCTGTTATCTGTTTTAGCTAGTCCTGTTCTTCATGTCATTAACACATCAATCTCTATGGGATCGGTTCCCTCAGCTGTCAAAGCCGCTATTATTAAACCATCACTTAAAAAACCCAATATTGATCCACAAATTCTGAATAACTATCGACCGATCTCCGACCTTCATTTTATGTCAAACTACTAGAGAGAGTAGCTGCTGATCAGCTCGCTGCCTTCTTATCAAACAACAATCTTTACGATAAATTTCAATCTGGTTTTGGGTCCCGTCACTCAACTGAAACCGCCCTGACCAGAGTGATCAATGATCTATTGATTACTGTTGATTCTGACTGAACATCATTGCTGCTGCTTCTCGACCTGAGTGCAGCCTTTGACACTGTGGATCACAGCATACTTCTACACCGCTTGGAGAAGCGTGTTGGCATCCAGGGGACAGCGCTTTCATGGTTTCAATCATATTTATCAGACAGAACACAAAGTGTATTTTACAATAAAACAATATCTGAATTATGGAGATAGATTTGTTTCATAATGATTTGTGTGAACACATCGACAATATGTGTGTAAATGTGTAATCTAGCCCGTTCAGTTTCAACTTATTGTCACTGTTTTGACGTCGGGAGCGCGCCCCCGTGGGCCTCCATTACCCAGCATGCTTTGCGATGCAACACAGAGCGAGGTGTCATAGCGGAAACTCTGAGCCAGATTCTTATCATTTTCACTCTAGGACTGTTAATATCTCACTTTATCCAGATTAAACATGTTTCCAGGTGAGAAAGTAACCATGTAGACTCCAAATATGTGGTCAGTTTATTCAAATAACAGCTGTTTGTGAATCTGCTGCCATGTTTTCGGAGATGTGAGGAGCCGCTGGCCGGGTGAAAGCTGCCGGTCATCTCAGCTGCTAGCAGCCCGAGTCCTGCTCTGTCATCCCGGGGAGAAAATGATCCGATCAACTGATGTGTGCAGCTCTTTGCTGATTCACGCTGGTTCTAATGTCTCCGCAGCATTTTGATATATGATATAATTCCTCTTGGAAGATAAATGTTGGAGTCACAGATGAATTGTAGCTGCCACATTAGTTTGTCTGAATGTCCAGTGAAGCTCCATGTTCTTCATTTCTGGACTGAACAGTACAGATATCACCACATTTACATCAGTATACATATATTTAAATCGAATTGATCGGTATATATTAAATTTAGCTTTATTTTATTAAGCGTCTTCCCGTCCTGAAAAGTCAACCAGTGTTCACCACACTGGCGCCGGAACAGGAAGAACAATGAGACTGTTTGTTCCCACTTTCAGGTGTGTTGTGGTGTCCAGCGCTGCTCGGTGAACTGTCTGGAGGAAACGCGCAAATAGGCAGCAGAACCACGTCTGTTTCTGGAGCAAAGTCACTGGGCACCGCAACACCACACAGGAGAGCAAAGCAGATTTCGGCTTTCTACGTTACCACTTTATTACAATAACGTCTGAAAGTGGGAACAAAAAGTCTCATTGTTCTTCCTGTTCCTTCCGTTATATATTAAATTTGGCTTTATTTTATTAAGCGTCTTCACGTCCCTTCCCGCAGGACTCGGGCTGCTAGCAGCTGAGATGACCGGCAGCTTTCACCCGGCCAGCGGCTCCTCACATCTCCGAAAACATGGCAGCAGATTCACAAACAGCTGTTATTTGAATAAACTGACCACATATTTGGAGTCTACATGGTTACTTTCTCACCTGGAAACATGTTTAATCTGGATAAAGTGAGATATTAACAGTCCTAGAGTGAAAATGATAAGAATCTGTCTCAGAGTTTCCGCCATGACACCTCGCCCTGTGTTGCATCGCAAAGCATGCTGGGTAATGGAGGCCCACGGGGGCGCGCTCCCGACGTCAAAACAGTGACAATAAGTTGAAACTGAAAAAGAAAAAGTTGAAACTGAAAACCGGTGACACTGGAAAACAAAATGACATCGTAAAAAAATGAAATGAACCCTGCCTGGACGCGCTCACTTTAGTTTTAGAGCGTCCCGTACGGGCGGATACTCTGTAACAGTGTTCATCTACTCTACTACTATTAAATGTACTTCCCTTGCTTTCTTTACGACTTTTTGAATAAAGTGACTGTTAATTTACACACATGCACTCGTATTTCTTACTATACAGTATAGTGGTGTGCTGGAGGAGAAAACAATGTCATACGGGACGCTCTAAAACTAAATCGAGCGCTTCCGCAAGGAGGCAGGGTTCATTTCATTGGTCCACACAAAACCGGGCCTTCTACTGATTGACAGGGTGGTTGCCATGGTTGTTGCTACACAAAAAAATCCGAGAGCAGAAATTTCACAAGCGTGCAGAAGCAGCCTGAGTGCAAGAAGAAGAGTTGAAGTTTGAGCGCAGGAAATGTGGCTAACAACACTGTATCTGAGTGCGAGCACACAGTTTGAGCACAAGTGGAGAAAATCTGATCACAAGCAGAGGATGTTTGAGTGTGAGGGAAGGGTTTTGAGGGACAAATTACAAAACTTAAATGTAAGATCAATAAAGTATGCTCTCAAAGTTATATACCACGCTCCTGAATACAGACAGGGAAAAATCTCCATTCTGGAGAGCGTATCACTGGTGCCACAGTAGTAGTAGTGTTGTCTCCCTCCTTAATGATATGTAACTTTAGTTTTATTTGAGGTTCATAACAGCACATTGTACTACGCAGTTGTTGGCTCATTAGTTTGTTATTCACATGCACTGAAATTCACCAGAATGCAAGAAATCAAGTCCTTGTAATTAAAATCTTCCAAGTGGGGGACCCCCAGACCCCCACTCAAAAAATGGCCTGACTGGGGCTGTGTTATATAAACTGCATTCTCCCAAGCTAAATGAAGAATAAATGATGTGGATCTCTCTGTGTCCCTGTGTGTGTGTGTGTGTGTGTGTGTGTGTGTGTGTGTGTAGTTTTGTGTTTTTAAGGATCAATATCAATGATCAGACATTATTTGTTAAATGCATTAAAGCAATATGCCTTCTACACACATCATCCAAACACAACATTCAGACACATATTCATGTCAACATTACCTCATGAAAATATTTTAAACATCTGCATTGATCTCTCTGTGTCCCTGTGTGTTTTATTTTATATATATTATATTCTGTATACAGATGTGATTCTTTACCTAAAATGATAAACATTAGTTTACTTTAACAACTAACAGTGGACATTTTCTATAGTTTCTCTATGAATCAGTCATCTTTTATAACTACAGACTAAACTTTGGACAGTAAAAAGTTAAAATATGGAGAAAAAATAAATAAGATCAACAATAGTAACAGACAGTTAGTGAACTGACCTCAGTTCCTCCAGTCTACAGTGTGGACTCTCCAGAAAATCAGACAGCAGCTTCGCTCCTGAAACATCCATTTTGTTCTGACTCAGATTCAGCTTTCTCAGATGGGAGGGGTTTGACTTCAGAGCTGAGACCAGAGAAGCACAGCTGATCTCTGACAAACTGCAGCCCCACAATCTGAATAAAGAATAAATGATGAAGATAAAAACATTTATAATCCAATCAGATGTTTTCAGGTTCTAAATGTGTAGTTCAACATTACTATGTCCTCATCAATGAGCTTTTCTCTAACATGTGAGTGCCCTGAGATGACTTTTGTTGTGATTTAGTGCTATATAAATACAACTGAATTAAAATTAATTGAATTAAAATGAGTAGAGAAGATTTTGTCATTGTGTTATTGAGGATCATCATAATATCAGCCTTTTTCAAACATCATCCAAACGTACAATATTCAGACCAGTGGTGGCTGGTGACTCTAAAAATTGGGGAGGACAGGAGGAAAACCAACTTACTTTCAAAAACAAAAAACCTTGAGTGGAGTAAAGGCTGCTTCGTTAAAGATATTTAGATAAGTTGTCCAATGTTTAAATGAAATAAATTAAATATATTAAATATTAAATGCTCAGTTATTACAATATGAGACATGAAACCTTCCTCTTTTAAACACAGCAGTGAATGAAACAGCCTCCACATCATCAAAACATGATAACATTCACCGCTAACATCAGTTAGCAGCTAGATGCTAATTAACATTAAACAGCAGCTAGATACTAATTAACATTAAACAGCAGCTAGATGCTAATTAACGTTAAACAATTAAATGTTGTAATTAATCCGCAGTTCATATTCCTGCTGAACCGTGGGGGGTGATCTGTACGGATCACGGATCAACTAGGATCCGTTTCACCACGAGTTAACACTTGTTATTCTAGTTACTTTAAGCTTATTACTCAATATACGAGTTTAAAAACCAACTAAAGAAACTGACACATTAAAAATGAATGAATGAGTCCAGACAGCTCAGTGTAACTTCAACAAGCAAACTAACGTTACCAACAACACATTATATGATCTCTGCTGCATTCTGGTTAAAGAGAGAAATTCACTGAAAGCCACACAGAGACATTTAACCATCAGAGATGAAATTAGAGCAAAGAGACAGAGAGAGAGAAGCTGGATCTGACTCATGTTATCTGACATCTTCTTCTTTCTATCATGGAGATGAAGTATTAATGTCATAACGTCCATTTGTAGCTGCTGTTCATCTTGTTTGTTAGTTAACAGAACTTTAACCAGTCTGATATCATTAATGACAAACAAGCTAACTCTCCTGGTTGTTGCTGTGGTTGTGGCCGGGGGATGGGGTGTTTCAGCAGGTCACTCAACCTCAACACCTGGCTCTCGTCGGTCTGTGACTCCCACGGCATGAGCTTTATTGACAACTGTCATGTCTTCTGGGACAGGAGGCATCTTTTCGGAGCAGATGGGCTCCACTTAAACAAAGCTGGTAGCCGTCTGCTGGCCGCCAACATCTCATACGGTTTACAGCCCACTCCACTGCACCTACTGACCCCAACCCTTCACCTGACCAGTCCGTCAGAGAATGATGTCCCCCAGGTCCTACTCACTATTGCCTTGGTTCCACATCCAACTGTCATACTTTCTTTACCGGACTTGGACCCGCTGACCTTCCTGATAATTCATCATCTCCTGTCATTATCACTAGCAGACATAACCAACGTGGCCCCTCCCAGTGTGGCCCCTCCCAGTCGACACATAGTGACCCCCACTCTAATATACCTGTCCTATGTAACACAACCCGAGCTCATGCTTATACTCTACATCACAGAAATAAACCCAGAACTAACAACCTGGTGCAAATCACCTTGAGAAAGCCGGACCCTGCACCCTCTATGACCTCCTCAGATCAAAGTTTGCATTATTAAATATTAGATCACTGTCAAATAAGTGTTTTTATATTAGTGATTTTATTTCCCAATATGGTCTGCATGTTTTATTTCTCACTTATTGAGGCTTCTCCCCCAGGTTATAACTTTTTATTTTCCACTAGACAAGGCAAGAAAGGGGGAGGAATAGCAGCCATCTTTTCAGACTTGGTGAAATGCACCAAACGCAATTTTGGAGATTTCTCAACTTTCAAATATCTAGCCATGACCATTACAACTAAACAACACGTTCTTGCATTAACCATTTATAGACCCCCTGAGCATAATCCAAATTTTCTGTATGAATTCTCTGAATTTGTATCAGTTGCTCTTGTCAACCATGATAGAGTAATTTTACTGGGTGACTTTAACTTCCATATAAACGTCTGTTCAGATACCAGAGCAATGGAGTTTATGGACCTGGTTAGCAGTCTGGACTTTACACAACATGTGAGAAATGCCACTCACATCCATGGAAACACACTGGACCTCATCTTTTCAAAGAATATTGACGTTGATGTTTCATCCACTTTACAAGTTCCAGTCTCTGATCACTTCTGTGTCTTTTTCAAAGTCTCTCTCTCCACTCCAACTAAGTATCTACAGCCTGACTCAATCACTTATCGCTGAATCGACACCACTGCTAAATCTATACTGGTGGAGCGTCTTCATGATCTACTTCACTGCTGGACTGCAAACTCTGATTCACTCAACCATCTCATAGACAATCTGAACAGCATCTTGCTCACAACCCTTGACACTGTCGCCCTCTCAAAACCAGAAGACGTACCTGGATTAAATCAGCACCATGGTTCTCAGGTGATACCCGTTCACTCAAACAGACCTGCAGAAGACTTGAGTGCAAATGGTGTGTAACCAAACAAAGGAGTGATCGCCTTGCCTGGGCTGTGAGTTTTAAAAAGTAGAAACAAGCACTTTCAGCTGCTCAGACAGCATATTTCTCTTCTCTGATCAACATCAATAAAAATAATCCACGGTTTTTATTTGACACCGTAGCTAAACTCACACAGAACATCCTGCCAATAGCTCCTCATTCTGTGCCGATGACTTTCAAAAACTCTTCACAACTAAGATTGCATCAATTAGAGACAGAATAACCGGTCCACAATCCTCCCAAAACAATATCATTGATAATTCTGGTCCTTTGATGGATGCAGGAACTGTAACTCAGACCAACTGCACCCTTCTACAGTTTGAAACTATTTCCCCTGATGCCTTCACCAGCCTGGTAACTGCTTCCAAACATACAACTTGCATTTTAGACCCAATACCGTCCAACCTTTCTAAGGAGCTGTTATCTGTTTTAGCTAGTCCTGTTCTTCATGTCATTAACACATCAATCTCTATGGGATCGGTTCCCTCAGCTGTCAAAGCCGCTATTATTAAACCATTACTTAAAAAACCCAATATTGATCCACAAATTCTGAATAACTATCGACCGATCTCCGACCTTCCTTTTATGTCAAACTACTAGAGAGAGTAGCTGCTGATCAGCTCACTGCCTTCTTATCAAACAACAATCTTTACGATAAATTTCAATCTGGTTTTGGGTCCCGTCACTCAACTGAAACCGCCCTGACCAGAGTGATCAATGATCTATTGATTACTGTTGATTCTGACTGAACATCATTGCTGCTGCTTCTCGACCTGAGTGCAGCCTTTGACACTGTGGATCACAGCATACTTCTACACCGCTTGGAGAAGCGTGTTGGCATCCAGGGGACAGCGCTTTCATGGTTTCAATCATATTTATCAGACAGAACACAAAGTGTATTTTACAATAAAACAATATCTGAATTATGGAGATAGATTTGTTTCATAATGATTTGTGTGAACACATCGACAATGTGTGTGTAAATGTGTAATCTAGCCCGTTCAGTTTCAACTTATTGTCACTGTTTTGACGTCGGGAGCGCGCCCCCGTGGGCCTCCATTACCCAGCATGCTTTGCGATGCAACACAGAGCGAGGTGTCATGGCGGAAACTCTGAGCCAGATTCTTGTCATTTTCACTCTAGGACTGTTAATATCTCACTTTATCCAGATTAAATATGTTTTCAGGTGAGAAAGTAACCATGTAGATTCCAAATATGTGGTCAGTTTATTCAGATAACAGCTGTTTGTGAATCTGCTGCCATGTTTTCGGAGATGTGAGGAGCCGCTGGCCGGGTGAAAGCTGCCGGTCATCTCAGCTGCTAGCAGCCCGAGTCCTGCGGGAAGGGACGTGAAGACGCTTAATAAAATAAAGCCAAATTTAATATATGACGGAAGGAACAGGAAGAACAATGAGACTGTTTGTTCCCACTTTCAGGCGTTATTGTAATAAAGTGGTAACGTCGAAAGCCGAAATCTGCTTTGCTCTCCTGTGTGGTGTTGCGGTGCCCAGTGACTTGTGAGTGAAAATGATAAGAATCTGGCTCAAAGTTTCCGCCATGACACCTCGCTCTGTGTTGCATCGCAAAGCATGCTGGGTAATGGAGGCCCACAGGGGCGCGCTCCCGACGTCAAAACAGTGACAATAAGTTGAAACTGAAAAAGAAAAAGTTGAAACTGAAAACCGGTGACACTGAAAAACAAAATGACATCGTAAAAAAAAAAAAAAAAACTGATTGAAAAAAGACACATGAAGAAAAAATCTGCAGATTGACACTGAAAAACAATCTTAATGAAAAGAAGAAGAAGAAGAAAATGTGAACAATTATATTGTTATAATTTAATGATGAAGTCTATAAATGGATAAGGAGTAAGGAGATTTTTCCCTGTCTGTATTCAGGAGTGTGGTATATAACTTTGAGAGCACACTTTATTGATTTTACCTTTAAGTTTTGTAATTTGTCCCTCAAAACCCTTCCCTCACACTCAAACATCCTCTGCTTGTGATCAGATTTTCTCCACTTGTGCTCAAACTGTGTGCTCGCACTCAGATACAGTGTTGTTAGCCACATTTCCTGCGCTCAAACTTCAACTCTTCTTCTTGCACTCAGGCTGCTTCTGCACGCTTGTGAAATTTCTGCTCTCGGATTTTTTTGTGTAGCAACAACCATGGCAACCACCCTGTCGAGCTCCGACGGCATTCAACACTGTCCTCTCCTGTGACATGCCCTGTCAGGATTAAACGTTATTGTACTTCACCATTAACTCATTTATAGTGGAGTATTTCAAGTAAATGATGTATTGATTTGTCCATTTGCTTTACACTGTGCTATTTTGTCGTTACTGCTTTGCTCCACCGAAGCTTTTCAACTTTATTCGTATTTTATGTTTTTGAAGTCATCGTTACATATTAAAATGTATTTAACATTGTAAAAGAAAAATAAAATAAAGGAAAAAAGAAGCTCCTTTGTTACTATTTTCTGCCAAACTTGACAAGAGCCGCAAATGAACATGCTTTTGTAACATGTATGTATATATAACTTTCAATATGTAAATTAAATGAAATGCGTTAAAGAAATAGTCAGTTTAATAATAATCAGATGTGTTTATGGTTAGTTTGCACTCAAAATCATTATGCTTTCATATGTATATTATTAAAAGCTGCATGGTGAAACCCTTAGTTATGAAACAGTTGACAGCTGCATTTGTGGACATTGAAATCCTGCAGTCTTGTGGAAATATTCTAAGGGTTTATTTTTTAGTATATAATAGCTTAGCTAATATATACACATTAGCTAACAAAACGAAAAAAAAAGGTAGGGGACAGCTATTCCGACATGGAGAGACCAGGGTGAGGGGTGGGGGGGGTGAACAGTGTGATGAAAAACAAACAAACAAACAATAAACAAAAGCATATAAACCCTATTAACAAAAATGTGATCCTCACATAAATAAGATTTCCCTGTTATATCTATGAGCTGAATATAAAAACTTTAAACGATACAAGCCCACAATCAGGTAGGAAAAACTGCCGCCTCCAATTAGATCAAACAAAAAATAATGATTACAAAAACAAAAAATTAACAGCAGCTTTACCTTCTCTGATAGTGGGGTTTAAGGGTCTCAAAAATACTCTTTAAAAATGTCATTACCTAAAGCGGTGAATGGATGTATTTGACGAATTTATGTCATCAGTGACAGAAGGATGAGAAACTGCTGGCACACACTGATATCATAAAACATCACATCAGGTAAAAGACTTCAGAAATTTAAATGTCATGAGGAAGACTATTAGCCTACAGGGGTAACGTTAGTTATAAAAAAAAATGTCAGTGTATCAGTGAATCCAGACATTAAACAGCTACTAATATATCGTATATAAAAAATACGTTCGAGAACAAACTTTAAGAAGTGAGAAATAAATAATGCAAAACCACAAAATGAAAAAATGTTGGTGTCTGAAAAAGAAGGTTCACCTTTGTACTGTGTATTCAGTTTTCCCTTTAATGTTTGTACATATGTGTGTTAGCTTTAACCATGGTTTTCACCTAGCCGGCATCCTCGTTCCCAAGATACACCACAAACGCGTGTAGCGTGCTCGCACACATCGATGACGTCATCAAGAAAATAACCGATTTTTCTGAACTTTACAAAAGTTTTACGGCTTAAAAATTTACAATAAAACGAGCAATAATTGACCATTTTAACAGCTGTAGGTGTCCTGTCAACAGTTTTACAGGGGTCTCTTACAATGGTGGTCTATGGGAAAAATGCTTTCTCGGCGCAGGGGTATTTTTCGTTGCAGTTCTGTGAGTGGCCACTGGAAAAAATTAGCGGCAAGACTGAGCGGCGGCGCCCTATCCAGCTCTTATAATACATCCATGGTACATCTCAAGTCTCTTATTTCATGTCTCCACGCTTGAACCGGAAGTTGTTCCTGATGCGTCATTTTGACAGGCGTCCCAAATCTCTTAGGTTGCATCCACGTCTCCCTCACTTGTGTCTTTTCCTTGCATCTTAGTCCCGCCCACCGTGGATGCGAGAAGAGACGCAAGGAAACCAAGCGAGGAGAGGAAACGAGGAAATTTGTTTTAAGAGACATGAGACGTGCTTTCCTCCGAAGCGTCATGTGAAGCGACGTCCGTTTCAGATGACGGCGACAGCTGATCACAGCTGGATCAGCTGTCAGTCGGCTTTAACATCTGTAGAGACTTTTGATGGAGTTTGTGTCTGCACTGTGGACTGTGTTAATACTAATAAAGGTTCACAGTTATCACCGCTAGAGCAGCTGTTTCCTCTCTGCAGCCTGTTACCTGTTTAACAAACACCTGAATAACAACCTGCATTCTGCATTTATACTGAGTCCTGTTCAGAGGATCAGGAACCATTTCTACTGGCAGAATGCGTTTATACTATTTATTAATTATCTGCATCTGTATATTTTGATAATCCTGATAGTGAACTAATAATTCAATAACCCAGAATATAATAAGGGTGCCATCTGCCAAATATGTTTTTGGCAAAATGTTTCAGGGAAAGTTGAAATGATGTGACTCATATCAAACCCAGCACTCAGGAATTTTTAGCCTCACACGTGACCAAATGGAAATAACGATAAATGATGTAAAATATAGATGTGTTTAGCTGTTATTATGGATCAAATTAAAGTCAGGAAGAGTCTGTCTGTCAGCCAGAGGGAAAAATATCTCTAATAAATGAAGTTGTTTTTGGTTCTTTTGTTGATCAGACCAACAATTAACAGATTTTTAACTATGTGATGAATAAGAAAACAAGTAATACATGAAACTTGGGAGTGGAACACTTAAATTCAATCTGTTATCTGTCTCCACTTCGGTATGAAACTGCAGTGATGGATCAGATCAGTTTGATCAACTGGAGCGTCCAATCACAATAACTGATATCCAATAAGGGGGCGTGTCAGCCGGTAAAAAACTTCCGGAAAGTCCGCTCTCATGTCTCCTCGCTCATCGCTCCTCAGAGATCCCTCCTCGCTCCTCGGTCCTCGCTCCTCACTCCTCCGGGCAGAATAAGAGACTTGGGACGCCTGTCAAAATGGCGTGTCAGGAACAACTTCCGGTTCGGGCGAGGAGCGAGGAGACATGACTTAAGAGACTTGAGATGTACCCTCTTATTTCACTATCAGGATTGTTATCGCGGCCATCGCATGTCAAAAACTTTACCATTGGCCGCTGAATGAATGATGTAGGGTGATCTGTCTGACGCGCTGTGTCCAAAACAAAGGCATGAGGTCTGTTGCTGCGTTTTAAAGATGTTTTATTATTATTATTTTACCGGTGATCAAAAACACTGTGACGACCAAAATGCTCTGTTGAGATGGTATTTTTGGACAAAAAAGGTGTGGATGTAGTGGTCAACAGAAGTTACGGCTCCCTACTCACCCACTCTGTTACAAACAAAAGGTGAAAACCTAGCAGGCGCAGAAGATGATCTAAATTACTACTGCTCCACCCCCTGTGACGCATAGACACACCCACACACACACACACACACACCCTCACTACTACCGGTGACCAAGTGACAGGCATGCTGACCAAGTTCATCCCCTGTGCCTACAAGGATTATCAAAAGATACAGATGCAGATAATTAATAAATAGTATAAACGCATTCTGCCAGTAGAAATGGTTCCTGATCCTCTGAACAGGACTCAGTATAAATGCAGAATGCAGGTTGTTATTCAGGTGTTTGTTAAACAGAAAACAGGCTGCAGAGAGGAAACAGCTGCTCTAGCGGTGATAACTGTGAACCTTTATTAGTATTAACACAGTCCACATGTGTGCAGACACAAATCCATCAGAAGTCTCTACAGATGTTAAAGCCGACTGTGATCAGCTGTCGCCGTCATCTGAAACAGACGTCGCTTCACATGACGCTTCGGAGGAAAGCACGTCTCATGTCTCTTAAAACATATTTCCTCGTTTCCTCTCCTCGCTTGGTTTCCTTGCGCCTCTCCTCGCATCCTCGGTGGGCGGGACTAAGACGCAAGGAAAGGACGCAAGTGAGGGAAACGTGGATGCAATTTAAGAGACTTGGGAAGCAGCCATTGAAGTCCAATGTAAGAGGTCCCGTCCTCCCTTGTCCCCCCTCCATTGATCTCTCTGTGTCCCTGTGTGTGCGTGTGTGTGTGTGTATGTGTGTGTGTGAGTGTTTTTAAGGTTCAATATCAATGATCAGACATTATTTGTTAAAATGCATTAAAATATATAATAACATCAGACTAAACTTTGGACAGTAAAAAGTTAAAATATGGAGAAAAAAATAAATAAGATCAACAATAGTAACAGACAGTTAGTGAACTGACCCCAGACGCTCCAGTCTACAGTTTGGACTCTCCAGAAAATCAGACAGCAGCTTCACATCGGAATCCTGAAGCTTGTTCTCATACAGATTCAGCCTTCTCAGATGGGAGGGGTTTGACTTCAGAGCTGAAGCCACAGAAGCACAGCTGATCTCTGACAAACTGCAATTTCCCAAGCTAAGTAAAGAATAAATGATGAAGATAAAAACATTTATAATCCAGTCAGATGTGTTCAGGTTTTAAATGTCCAGTTCAACATTACTATGTCCTCATCAATGAGCTTTCTCTAAAATGTGAGTGCCCTGAGATGACTTTTGTTGTGATTTAGTGCTATATAAATACAACTGAATTTGAATTAAATAGTAGAGTGACTTTGTCATTGTGTTGTTGTGGATCATCATAATGTCAGCCTTCTACAGACATCATCCAGATGTCACCGCAACATTCAGACACATATTCATGCCAACACTGATTTTTAAAGTATTTTACACAAAATATTTCATATTCAAATAATACAGAGGTTTGTAATGGTTTATTTCAACCAAATATTCTTTTTTATATTTTGATCTCCCTTTTTCGTCTCAAAAGGAAGGATCAACCTCCTCTGATTTAGACGCATATTTATGTCAACACTGATTCATAAAAAATATTTTACACACCTGCATTGATCTCTCTGTGTCTGTGTGTGTGTGTGTGTGTGTGTATTTTGGTGTTTTTAAGGATCAATATCAATGATCAGACATTATTTGTTAAATGCATTAAAATATATAATAATGGAATATTTCTCCTTCATCAAGTAAACCAGATAATAGTTGAGAGGATATTCTGTATACAGATGTGATTCTTTACCTAAAATGATAAACATTAATTTACTTTAACAACTAACAGTGGACATTTTCTATAGTTTCTTTATGAATCAGTCATCTTTTATAACTACAGACTAAACTTTGGACAGTAAAAAGTTAAAATATGGAGAAAAAATAAATAAGATCAACAATGGTAACAGACAGTTAGTGAACTGACCTCAGAAACTCCAGTCTACAGTCTGGACTCTCCAGAAAATCAGACAGCTTCTTCACATCTGAATCCTCCAGTTTGTGTCCATTCAGCCACAGCAATCTCAGTTGAGAGAGGTTGGACTTCAGAGCTGAAGCACAGCTGATCTCTGACAAACTGCTGCCCCTAAAACTGAATAAAGAATAAATGATGCATATGAAAATCCATTTATAATCCAATCAGATGTTTTAAGGTTTTAAGTGTGTAATTCAACATTACTATGTCCTCATCAATTAACTTGTTACTCTACTCTCTGAGTAGAGTGACTTTGTCATTGTGTTATTTTGGGTCATCACTACGCCCTCTACAGACATCATCCAAACGTCACCACAACATTCAGACACTTATTCATGTCAACATTGATTCATAAATGATACTTTAAACACTTCCATTGATCTGTGTCCCTCTGTCAATTTTTCTCTCTCTTTCTGTGTGTGTGTGTGTGTGTGTGTGTGTGTGTGTGTGTGTGTGTGTGTGTGTGTGTGTGTGTAGCGTAACAACTAACAGTGGACATTTCCAACAGTGAAGGAGAACCAATGCTTCTCTCTTTATTTCATGCTAATGTCCAAAGAAGGTCAGGGCTTGATCAATGATAACCTCTACCCTCAAGGATATGGATGTATATTCAACTTCATCTGGAAGTTCCTTCAGGTTAACTGACAATCCTTTCTTCACATTTAAATTTCAGTTTCAAGTATCTCCTCCACCTCCAGAGAATCTCCCCCAAATTGTGTGGGGCGAATCCCAATTTTCCCAAACTTTATTAACTCAAGTTCCAGAGGACATTGGATTAAAGGACCTTTCCTTGGAAAAATGCAGAGATTGTTTGAACATAATGAAACATCATCGGTTTGTTTGATGAGTAGGGACAATTCTATCTATTCCAAATTCTGTTTTCTGAACAATGATTCTCCTGCCCTTCACATACTTCCATGATTTGAATTGAATGTCAGTTAATTTCTGAGAAGTTGGTTAGTTAAATTATCTCAACCTCAACTAATTCTTTGGTAATTACACTATCATTAAAATTTCACCATTAGTCATTCTCCTACTAATATGCCATTTAGAACATATTCCATTAATTCTGGTTGATTATTAATTTATCTGTTTACACTGACAACTAATTTATTCACTTTTTCATCATTTTAGTTAAATAAATACACATATAACTACATGTAATTGTCTGTGGCTTCAATTTAAAGCATAGAATTGGATCACATCCTTGTAACACACTACTTCAGATGTGAGATTGATAAAATCGCGTCTGTGTTTCTTCCCGGCACAGTTAAATTAGGCTAACAACAGGAAGAGGAGCCCCATAAACCAGGATTTTATATGAATAAAAGGTGGCAGAATGATCCCTCCACAGTTGATTTTTTTTCCTTTTTTTCCCTCTCATCTCCTTCTCCACCTGATACCGCCCACTAACACTTGTAGGTACTCGACTAATTGCAGCCTGGTGTTGAGATTTAAATCAGTGCATGGTGAGTCCCTGGCGGCTGTCTTTGTGTGACGAGCTGCTGGCTGTACTTGGGCCGTCAGTGTGTGCAGTGGGTCTGCACTGGATTTGGGTCTCCCCCGGTGTCTAAAAGGTGAGCTTTGTCCGGCTTTCTGGTAGGAGCGTGTCTTTTACAGGTGGCTTTATTTGTTTGTTGTGCTGTAGTGGAGCCTGTCTCTTGGCCAGCTTGGAAGCTCATAGTGGGATTGCTGGGCAGTGTGTAGGAAGTGTGGGGAGTTTATTGCTGCTGCCAGTGTGTTTGGGCTGCAGCGGTTACAGAAACTCTCCTCCTGGTACCTGGGGGTCTGCACCTCTGCTTGCTAGTGAGTTTCATTCTGCCTTTTGTTCTTTATAATGTAGCGAGTAAATTAACATGATGCAGATATTAACTGTCCAGGCTGCATCCTGCTGCCTTCCAGCCTGGGCTGTTCTGGCATTGCCGCTGTTCTCCTCCACTGCCCTGCCCTATTGTGATGTAACCTCTGCTGCTGTCACGCTATAATCTGGTCTATTGCACGTCACTTGTGATGAATCGACCGCTGGGGTCATGGCGACCCTGAACCAGAGGAGTTCTTCCCCTTTTTGCATAGCTTTTGTTGAGCTTCAGTTTACTTTGTTAAATTGTACTGGCTTTTTTCTTTTTTCTGAATTCAGTTTTGTCTTCAATATGATTTTGTTTCCTTTGAGTTCAGCTCAAACCTAGTACAGCGCATGGTTGGTCGGCTCATTTTAGATATTCCTTCATTTGCCTGCATCAATTTTCTACCGCTGTTTATAGGAGCCATGGGCCTAGGCCTGGCTAATGAGAGCTTCCCCTGGTGGTGGTCCGCTCACGTTCTGCTGTGGTAAACGGTGCCGTGTGGTTTGCGAACAAAAGCGGGCTTATTTTGGTTTATTTACTTTCCCCTTTCTCTTATAGTTGTCCTTGTGATTGGATATATTGATGAAACAACCATAGTTTAGCCACAGCACTTTGCCACATGAAGGTGGTGTTTCTACGAGAATCAGTCATTTTTTTTGTGACTAGAGAGTAAACTCAATGTTATGGACAAAATAACTGCATGGATGTAAGTTATGTATGGTATGTACATAAAGTTCAGTTGTGAAAACCTTAAGATCAAATTACAAAACGGTCAGTGAACTGACCTCAAAGTCTCCAGTCGACAGTATTGACTCGCCTTAAGACTAGACAGCAGCTTCACATCTGAATCCTGCAGGTTGTTTCCTCTCAGATCCAGCTCTCTCAGATGGGAGGGGTTGGACTTCAGAGCTGAGGCCAGAGAAGCACAGCTGATCTCTGACAAACTGCAGTCACTTAATCTGAAAGAAAAAATGTCATAATAATTCAATGTTTCATAATCTCTTCAGAGTTGAAGAAGGTTTAGAATATAGTTCAGAAAACGAAAACTCCAAACACCTGAACCCAAAAGGATGCAGGTTAAAAACTTGTGAAAAAGAGCTCTCTAACATTAATGACAACATACTGCTTCTTGAATAAAAACAGTGATTTGCCTGCTCCACAAGTGTCTCCTATACAAACTCATGTTGGGAAGCCAAACACAAGTTAAAAAAAACACATTTCAGTTCTACTGAAGATCCCAACATTTACAAATACAACAAATATGTATGGAAATAGGAGAAGGATGTTCAATATATCTGCAATAATTACATCTGATGGAATATTGTCACCCTTTTAAATAAAATTAAAAAATCACGGCATCTTATCTGCATATCATATTTGTTGTCTAATTTAATTTTGTTTGGTTTAAATTTTAAGTGTTTTTTTTAATGTAAAGGTCAAAAGTTCAGAGTGAATTAGCACTGAAGAAAACAGACTTCATCACTATGATATTGTCTGGATCAGCTTTCTGTCTGTAGATTAGTGTCACTTCAACTTTCATATCATAGTAAATGAAATGAAAAAAATGGTGTCTGACCTCAGAGTCTTCAGTCTGCAGTGTGGACTCTGCAGAAAATCACACAGCAGCTTCACTCCTGAATCATGTAGATTGTTGTTACTCAGATCCAGCTCTGTCAGATGGGAGGGGTTGGACATCAGAGCGGAGGCCAGAGAAGCACAGCTGCTCTTTGACAACTTGCAGTGCCACAGTCTGAATAAAGAATAAATTATGTAGATTAAAAATACATTTATAATCCAATCAGATGTGTTCAGGTTTTAAATGTATATCAGTATCAATGTGTGTTAATCAGTGTGTTTACATTCACTGTAGCCACCTGGTTATTGTAAACCCTTGTGTAAGGCTGGTGGACCACACTGGTGGTGTGAATATGGCTAAAGGCTTGAAATACATGTATTATATATGACTTAGTCATATTAGAGTCAGTATTTTTATATTTAGTTGGTTGATAAAAACCATTCAGAATGTCACATAAAAAACTTAAAATGTAATACAGGTTGTGATCTGATCCTCTGATCCTCTGCAGAAGCCTTGGTGTTTGTGTATGTATGTGTGTGTGTGTGTGTGTGTGTGTGTGTGTGTGTGTGTGTGTGTGTGTTGAAGGATCGGTACCAATGATCAGAACATATGTCAAAAAATGATCATATAAAGTAAACTTGATATTAGTTGAGAGGAACTTCTGTATACAGATGTGACTTTACAAAAATATAAACATTAATTTAATTTGACAAGTAACAGAGCATATTTTGTACAGTTTCTTTAAGAATCAGTCATCTTTTATAATTACAGACTAAACTTTGCACAGTCAAAAGTTAAAATATTGAGATAAAAAAATGACAATAGATGTAAGTAATTTATGTACATAAATGAGGTTCAGCTGTTAAACATTAAGATTAACAACAGTCAATGAACTGACCTCAGAGTTTCCAGTCTACAGTGCGGACTCTCCAGAAAACCACACAGCAGACTCACTCCATAATCACCCAGCTTCAAGTTCTCACTCAGATTCAGCTCTCTCAGATGGGAGGGATTGGACTTCAGAGCTGAGGCCAGAGAAGCACAGCTCTTCTCTACTCCACACCAACGCAATCTGAATAAAGAATTAATGATTAAGATTAAAATCCATTTATCCAAACAAATATGTGGTTTTAAATCTACAGTTCAACACAACTAAAATGATGCTGAACTCAATAAGATCTGTAATTATAGGATCAACATAAAATCATACATGTTGAACTAAAAACATGTTCATTATTCATTACATGACCTCTTCTTCCTGTATTTGGTAGTTTAGTATGTATAAAACACATGATATACTTACTTTATATGTGTTTCTCAGACTGCTGAAGCTTCATATTATTTAAAGTTTGTAATTCATTTTTACTCAACACTAAACTGTGGACTTTGAATTCCTGAAAAAAATAAATTCTACAGAAGTCTGCTCAGGCAAATCCCAAAAAAATAGGAACCAAACATTTGAAACTTCAATGAAGGATTTGAATTTCAATATATAGAAACAAACTACCAAAGCTAGAGCCAGAGAACTGACCTCAGAGTCTCCAGTCTACAGTTTGGACTCTCCAGTCCAGGACACAGTCGCTCGACTCCTTCATCAAAAAGGTTGTTGAAGCTCAGGTCCAACTCTTTCAGATGGGAGGGGTTGGACTTCAGAGCTGAGGCCACAACATCACAATGAGTCTTTGAGAATCCACAGTGAGAAATTCTGTCATGAGACACATATTACATGTTATGAAAGAGAACACTTTATATTTACTTCATGCCTTTGATGTTAAAACACTTTGACATCGCCTATATTGATTAACATTTACTCTTCACATCAGTGGTTTAGCTAATATTTTTTTTAATTCTGGGCTGTTTATTCCTTTAATGGAAAGCAGCAGTTAAGCGATAACAGGACACAAGAGTAGAGAAAGACAGGGAATGACATACAACAAACATCTACCACTGAATTCAATCCGAAAACATTGCAGGTGGTTCTACCTACCTTTAAATTGCTCACACTACAATGAGCATGTCATTCAAACACCTCTTGTCACCCTGTTCTCTAGATAGCTATCTCAATTGTCCATAGACCAGAGCTATCTTGGCTAAATACTCCGTGCCACTTCACAATTGAATGGCTGGCCAACTGAAGTGGGACAAATCATAGCAGACTTAACAACTAGACTCTGATCCTGAAAGAGTTGGCATCTTGACATTCTCAGAAACATCACACTTCAAATGAGGCCAAAAGAAAGCGCAGGACATGGTCATAGGTTCTCGTAATCCTCAAGTGTCCAAAGCCATCATGTACAGTTTGCAACACAACATCATTATTTAGTATAATAACCTGAAAAATCACTTCATCAACAAAAACATGTTCTGGCAAGAAGGGAAAATACAACATTGGTCGCTTATATCATACATCGGGGGTTTGTGTTCCCATCAGTTATTGGCAGGCAGACTGATATTATGGAGCAGGAAGCAGATCCTGTCTCTGAGAGTGACTAACAGATCTGCTGTCCAGGGACACGGCATTGTACAGAGAACGGACAGCAATTGGGGGTAAGTGTGGATCCATTACAGCCATGCTGAGGTGGATCTGTTTGTATCAAGAGAAACATACAGTGTCCACTGTTGTTCTCAATGCAATGGTTAGGTGTGCTTCTTGGTGTGGACACTCTTGAGCAAGTCTGGCCACTCAGCCTTGATACATTTCCCTCCTTGGCTCTGATACTCCCCCACTCTGTCCACTCTGTAATGAGATAAATGCTTCTGAGGAATACGCAGAGGGCATATCCCATAGTCAGACATCTCATCCTACTCTGAGAATCGGGGTTACACAAGTAGCCTGAAGTTAAATGGCATATGTCTTAACCAGTAGGCTACAAGAGCACTCATTATTCAGATAAGTGTATCTCACTGTGCTTCAATGAAACTATAATTCTCATCACTCGCTTGTATCACACTGAGGCATAATGTGCACAGTCTGACATGATCTGATCCCATGTCTGTCTCCACAACGTTACCATGAGGCCATCTTGATCAGAAAAAACAAAAAAAAAATTTTTTACTGTCCATGATTTTTAATTTGACTCCAGGATATTTTTACTCTGTTAAATTCATTGAACAGTTACAGTTGAGAAAGATTATCTCTCTTTGCCACCTTCTGCTGTCAGGTTCACATACATTAGTGGGAAGATTTAGTGACTGTCGACAAACAAATAAAACAAATGGCTTGACAATATTAGACCTGTGAATAATTAGATATTAATGTGACTAAATATTTACATGTGCATGACGGATGACTGCGTGACATTTAGTTGTCAACATTGATTTTTGAGAATCTGAAAAACTGATTCAGCACAAAAACACAATTAACAAACCCATATGGTTGAATTATTCTCAACATGATGCCATCAGAAAGATTCTATATGCATAAAAGCATTAAAAAATATAACACTGACCTTTAATGTGCAAGATCTCTAAACAGTCTGAATTCTACCATTCTGCTTATATATTCATCAAACCTCTGTGCATTTCCTGCTACTGCTCTTCTCTACACCAACGAGAGAGAAAATTCCTGAGAGTTCCTTTCTGTCTTGAATAGAGTATAAAGACTAAAAACAAGACTATGGAACATGTTTTCTTCCTTAAAATATAAAGTTGAATTCATGAGAAATAAAAGGCACCACTGATTGGTTCAACACACTCAAAGTTTTTGTCTCATATGACCAGTAGTTTACGGAAGCTAATGATGGTTAAAGGTCCAGTGTGAAATATATGGGGTGTTTAGCGGCCTCTAACAGTGAGGTTCTAGATTGAAACACTCCCCCCCACCCCCCATTATTTGCATCACTGCTCTGCGCTGTTCTTTGGGACTTGAGGGCGACCAAATCCTAGGAACACCACCAAGCTGTGAAGCCAATTTGACATAGCGGCCAAACCGTGTAATGACAACATCACGTGACGCTACTGGGCCCAGAAAGACTTTTTCCTATAGACTTACATTGTGAAAGAGACGTCCGTAAATCAGTGGATACATTTTTTTCAAGCATCACAACCCCCACAAAATGACTCGTTTCACTGTCAGAATTTGGTTAGATCACATTTCGAAGGACTAAAACGATTGAATTGTTTTATCCCGATTCAAGTTAGCTGGAGGCTAAACCGGAAGTAGCCGACTCGACCGGCGGAAGTCTCTAGTGCGTGTGTTCCATGGGCCCAGTGATCCTGGAAGATCTGCGTAATTTTATGCGCGGAAGTCAAACTTTTTTATGAATGTATTATAAGAGCTCTTATAATACATCCATGACTTTTTTTGTTTAATGTGCCACTGAGCAACTTTCATAGGAATGAACGAAGCCCCGCCTCCGATGCCGGATCCATCCAGGTCTCTTTATACATCCATGAGGGTGATCTGCTCCCATGTAGATATAAAAAGCTTATTTCTAAGGTAACAAAAGCATCACAATTATTATTTTCAGCTGATTAGACACGAATTAAAATGTACTTTTAAATAATCTGTTCTTTTAGATGTTTCTAAATATTACACACTGGGCCTTTAAATATTGTTGTATAACTGACATTACTGACAGCTGATTTGCTGATCCCCCATGCTCACTATGAAATGTCTCAGAAACCATCAAGATAAAAATGATGATCAAAGCAATTGTATCTGAATTCAGAAATCACCCTTGGAAAATGATACAGATCTTATTTTAAACTCTTAGACTATATATAATTCATTCACTGACAACTGTAAAATACTGATACATGTTGTGATAAAATGCTGCTGTAATAAAAGCTCAACCACAAACTTTGAAGTCCTTCATTTGTTGTACCAGGTTTCAATGATGTATCCATCATCCAAAGGAAGATAAATATTAGAAAATCTGTAAAATTCAATATTTAGTAGAAATAAGTAGAATAACTGTATTCATTAGCTTAACAGTTATAAAAACAACCAACTGAAAAATCAACAATATGTGCATTCACAACACTGGAAACAGCTCAAGAACATCCATGACTAAATATAACTGATGTTATTTTGGTTATAAAAAGTAGAGCACTATTTTAACAAAAATAAGAATTTTAGATTATTCATATTTGAAGAACTAAACTGCTGATATATATTGATTTTTAATGATAATCACATCTGGACTTACTGAGCCTTTCTGCAGTTCTTCACAGCTGGGATCAGCCTCCGACGTCCCTCCAGTGATGTGTTGTACGTCTTCAGGTCCAACTCATCCAGAACCTCCTCTGACATCTGCAGCATGTAGGCCAGAGCTGAGCAGTGGATCGCAGAGAGTTCCTCTGATCTGTTCTCTGACTTCAGGAACTCTTGGATCTTATGATGCACTGAGCGGTCATTCATCTCCATCAGACAGTGGAAGATGTTGATGCTTCTGTCTGGAGAGATATCACGCATGTTCATCTCTTTCAGGTTTTCGATGACTCTCTGGATGATTTCTTGACTGTTCTCTGTCTGACCCAGCAGGCCTCCTAAGAGCCTCTGGTTGGACTCCAGAGAGAAGCCATGAAGGAAGCGGACGAACAGGTCCAGGTGGCCATTTTTACTTTTGAGAGATTTCTCCATGGCTCCCATCAGGAAGTCATCCAGAGATGAGTAACTGTGTTGTTTTCCCAGGAAGTCTTCCAGTACCTTTGTGTTCCTGCTGGTGTAACAGTGGTACATGTAGACTGCAGCCAGAAACTCCTGAACACTCAGATGAACAAAGCAGTAGACTGATTTCTGGAAGATCACACTCTCTCTTTTGAAGATCTGTTTACAAAATCCTGACAACACCGAGGCCTCTGTGACATCAAGACCACACTGCTCCAGGTCTTCTTGGTAGAACATGATGTTTCCTTTCTCCAGATGTTCAAACGCCAGCCTCCCCAGCTTCAGAAGAAGTTCCCTGTCAGCCTCCGTCAGCTCCTCTGGACTCCTCTCATGTCCTTCATCATACTTGTGCTTCTTCCTCATTGTCTGAACCAGCAGGAAGTGTGAGTACATGTCAGTCAGGGTCTTGGGCAGCTCTCCTTTCTGGTCTGTAGTCAACATGTGCTCCAGAACTGTAGCAATGATCCAGCAGAAGACTGGGATGTCACACATGATGTGGAGGCTCCTGGATGTATTGATGTGTGAGATGATTCTGCTGGACAGCTCTTCATTACTGACTCTCCGCCTGAAGTACTCCTCCTTCTGGGCGTCAGTGAAGCCTCGTACTTCTGTTACCCTGTCAACACATGTAGGAGGGATCTGATTGGCTGCTGCAGGTCGGGAAGTTATCCAGATGAGAGCCGAGGGAAGCAGATTTCCCTCAATGAGGTTTGTCAGCAGCACATTGACTGATGACTTCTGTGTGACATCAGACACAAACTTCCTGTTGTTGAAATCCAGTGAGAGTCTGCTTTCATCCAGGCCGTCAAAGATGAACAAAACTTTCCAGTCAGCGAGCTTCTCTGCTGTGACCTTCTGTAATGTTGGATGGAATTCATGGATCAGCGTGAGGAGACTGTACTGCTCATCTTTGATCAAATTCAGCTCCCTAAATGAAAGCAGGATCACCAGACTGACATCATCGTTTTCCAGGTTTTCTGCCCAGTCCAGAGTGAACTTCTGCACTGAGAAGGTTTTTCCAACGCCAGCGACGCCATACGTCAGAACAACTTTAATGACGTGTTTCTGTTGATTGGGTAACACTTTAAAGATGTCACAGCACTTGATTGGAGTGTCTTGGAGGATCTTCTCTGTAGCTGTTTCAAGCTGCCACACTTCATGTTGGGTATTAACCCCTTCGCTCTGTCCCTCTGTGATGTAGAGCTCAGTGTAGATCCTTTTGAGGAGGGTTTCACTTCCTGCTTCATCAGTTCCTTCAGTCACATGCTGGCATCTCCTCCTCAGATTGACTTTATGTTCATCTAGAACCTCCTGCAGACACTGGGGACAGGAGTTTTCTGATGGAGCAGACTGGTCCCAGTATGAGGTGTTGCACTGTCTGCAGAACCAGTGTCCACAGCTGGTAGAGACTGGATCCTTCAGGATGTCCTGACACAAAGAACAGCAGGACAGCTGCTCCTCCACAGAAACACCCCTCCTCTTCTTCTCTCTGTGGACATGAACACATTCTTTATGACTCATGACATTAGTGGAGGCCAACAGACAGCTCACAAGTTGATGCAACTCTTTCCCTTCATAAATAGTTCAGACTGTCAGTATTTGGACAGTTTGAAATAAAATAATATATACATAAATTGCAAGGTGTAACTGTCTGAGAGACAGATATTTCATTTCGTGTTTATTTTATATTTATTTGTAATAATTTAATAGAGTTTGAATTCATATAATCATTAAAATGTGTTAAAATGTTATACATAGGTTGTTTAAAAAAGTAAATTTAATTTAAAACTGAACTAAAATACATTATTTCAAAAATATGGATTTGGGTTAAAAGATCTGATGACACTGAATGCAACTTGTTGTGGGTCAAGTGGCCAGAGTTCAGTGAAGTGCACACCTGAAGCATTGTGGGACATAAACATGTTGCGACAGAAAGGCAGAGGAAGAGAGAGGCTGAAAATGCATGTATGCAAGAAGAGAGCCAAACGTGGCTTCAGAGGCCTAAATTAATATTCTGCATGGTTCAAGAGGCGCACACGGTAATGCACTTTTTTAGTTGGGTCACATTTTGCATATTTTGTGTTTAAAAGTGACTTTTGTATGTGCTTTAGATGTTTTCTGTTGAAGTAATTAACGTGTATATTTGGTTGTTTTTTGTACTTTTTTGTAGTTTTCACGGTGTCTATGATGTCAAAGATGATTTCTGAGACGGTTCTAAGAGAGTTTAAAAAGAAAAGCGACAATAAATCATCATAAAAGATCTGTATGATGCGTGGTCATATTCATTGAACCGGTGCAGCTACACAAGGGTTCAAAAGTAATTGGACAGACACAACAATATCCAGCAAAGGCAGAGAGGAAGAAGACTACAAGCGAGTAAACATGGATCTATAACAATGCAGTATTTAAAATACTAGGTTCAAAATTGGATTTGCAAATGTTTCATGAGGAGGGAAATGGATTTATCACATTTGTTAGACCACAAGGATTCACACAATGTGTTTTGGTCAGTAAGTCAATGTAAACATGACTTTAGTGTGTTAACTAGAAAACTCCACAGGGCTCCTTTAAGCTACTATGAGACATTAAAAGTCAGGAAAAATAAGCAGGAGGCAACTGAGCAAAACAGAAAAGTCCACTTGTGAAAAATAACAGACTGCTGCTCTTTTGTCTTGTGTTGTGCTGCTGAACAGAGAGCTCTGCTAAATATCTTCATAATGCATCTTTTCATGTGTGTTTCTCTCTCTCACTGTTTCTGCTATAATCTCTCTCCCTCTGTGTGAGTGTGATACAACACTTTGACACATTTGACTTTTCCCAAACGTTAAATGTCAGACTCAGTTTCCTCTGCTGCAGTGGTCAGTCTGCAGTGATAAATCAGCTGCAGCAGGCTGTTTCTATACATTTACATGACTTCCTCCCATATTTAGTGTCTTTGAACAGGAACACGTTAAGACGTATTTTGTATGACAGTAAATTTTCTTCCATTTTACCTGCATTAAACCCCAGTGCAGTCCTTTAGTAAATAAGGAGACACAATGTGAGTTGTTACTAAATCCTTAGTAAACCCTGGATGGGTTACCTGCTACTACTTTACATTGTTAGACTGGAAAATCAAACAGCAATAGCAGCCCTGTCTCTGTCTCTGGTTAACATGTACATGAAGATCTGTTCTAGATTACAGCTGAATGGAAGCTAGTTCATTATTTCTTTCCACTGTGTTTCCTTCATATCTACACTACAACCTTAATGATACCGTCTCACTGAATCATCTTCAGGTCAGTTTACAGTAGAAACAGTCTCTTACTTTGTGTCTGAGGGTCCAGGTTCATTTCTGAAGACTGGAGGATCAGGTAAAGACCGGTCACTCTTCATAGACAGTCTGGATATCACAGACTCTGCTCTCCGTCTGTGGAAACAACAATAGTTTTACACATATTATTAGTTCTTGTAAAAAGCAGATGTATTATGAAACATGCCACAGGATCATGATTTAATGATGACAACATCTCTCCTTCTACATTTTATCTACAGCTGCAAACTGAATATTTATGCTTAAAAGAGTTTTTAACAGTTCAATCAACTCTGAGTTTCACTTTGAGTTAAGCTTGTGCGTGATGGATAAAACAAGCCATTGTCAATGGAGCTCTGATACGAGTCACCATGGCAACAGGTAAATCCAGTGGATGTAGAGATATGAATGCATGTGCTTAGTAGGGGTGTGGAAAATAATCGATCGAAGACTACTGTCTTTTGCAAAGAATGCCGCGTTAAGAAGCCTTACGCTGGCAGCACGACAAACATGCAGGTATTATAACTGAATAGCAGATGTGAAAGTGTGAGGGCAATAGTTTTTGAAAAGTTGTTGCTGTCAAAAACAATCTGCATAAAGTTGTGCATAGTAAAAAAAAAAAAAAAAAAAGACAAACAGCACTTTTGTTAAATTTACTGCCAAGTGTTTATAAGGAATAAAGCCAAATCCTTTTTTGAAGTACCATACTGAATTGCATCTCTTTTTAATTTAAATGTTTTCTTTGCTTATTCGCATCATGTTGAATCACATCATGATCACAACAAATTGCATCATATCGTATTGATTTGAACTAAATTGTATTGCCAGAAAATTCCATGTATCGTTAAAGTTTCGTATCGCTGGCAGTGCATCGAGATGTGTATCTAATCTGCGTCAGGACTGAGATTCACAACCCTAGTGCGTAGAGACGCTGCAATATAAAAATAGCCTGAGTCGAAGCGGTAAAAGTCTCGATAAGTTAACATAATGTTTTGCTGAGTGTTGTCCATTAATCCATCATTCAGCATGTTTAACTTTTCCTTAATGATGATAAAGTCGATTTTTTTACTGTGTATCAGGAAGCAGCTACATTGCATTTTAAATATATTTGTTCAGTTTTAATCTGACGGACAAAACACAGGAATCAGCAACTGAAGATGAAAAATATAGATATAAAAACGTATAGATCAAACACACAGAGACGTGACTGTAGCTCTCAGTCTGATCAGTAATGATGAGTTTGGTGATTTGCACTTGAAAAGGCGTCAAGTTTAAAATACAGAATATTTAAAATTTTTAGACATCTATTTGTATTTCGGCTCAACAGCATTCAGTGACTTTATTTCTGCTACTTAAAGAAATGTAGTAAATTTAAACACTGTCACTGAACTGCTGTTAAAACACGTTATGATTATGCTCACTATTTAAAAATCTCACTTTCAAACTACATTGTGCAGCTGCACCACAATCCTGCTCACTCAGAAATATTAACATATAATCTACAATATTATAGGAATGATGTTACATTAGTGTGACCAATCACATCAGGACTGATAGAGATAATTATTCATTGATCCCATATGTCTAAAGCTTCTTCCCGATATTTCAAATTTAAACTGAGATTAAACATTATGTACTAATAAAGATTAGGCTGGCTCTTCCCTGGAACATACTGTAACATAACTTGTACATGTCTAGAGAGCAAACAGAACTATCGTAACTTGTATCAACTATTTCAGAAAAGCAATCAGGCACTCTTTCTAAAAAATTAAAGCTATAAATGAAGAAATAATGCTGTAAATGCTCAAAAAACAAAAACTGAATTTAAAAAAACAATTCTAAAAGAATAGTGTTATAATGTAGGTTATCCAATGACATTAACAAAACTGAATCTTCAGGTCAGTTTACAGTAGAAACAGTCTCTTACTTTCTGTTTGAGGGTCCAGATTCATTACTGAAGACTGGACGATCAGGTAAGGACTGGTCACTCTTCATAGACAGTCTGGATATCACAGACTCTGCTCCGTCCTCCTCTTCCTCTGAATTCTTCATCTTCTGGAGTCTGAGAGGTAAACCAGTAACCACGTCACAAACATAAACTTTGACTCTGGTTTATATTCAACAAACAAACTTCTTAACTGTGACTTCTCTCTATTTTGAGTGGACCAGTGGACCACGTTACATCACTGAGAGGACGCAAAAACCAGGAAAAGAGAAATGGAAACAATATGCCAATATCGTAATTTCATATTTTTCTGACACAGTTTAAACGCACAATATGTAATTTCAGCCGCTAGGGGTCTCTCAATCAAAACAATAACAACAGACGGAGTGTGATGACGGTGTGAAGTAGCAAGGGATCATGGGAGTTGTTGTCTTCGTTGTTAAATGATCAGTTTCATGCTGACAGGATAACTCCGGTGTTCATGGTTCAGGATGTTTATAACGGCAGCTGAATTATCCGCAGAGGTCTCCTCCTCTCCAGAACAAACGGACCCGGTGATTACAGGTAAAAACACTGAATAAAGCTGTTTCATCTAAAAAAATCGGTGTTTCTCTGACGATGTACGGCGACCCACGGACGTCAGATACAGGCTGTTAGCTGAGCCGCTGCTAACACTTGTTCATTAATCTTAATAACTTTACATCCAGACATTCATCCAGTTTCTCCCAGGAGTCAAATTATCTGCAGAAGTCTCCTCCAAAAATAAAAAGTACACACAGATTAAAATCGTTAAAATATGAATTAAAACTGTTTTACCTTAAAAAATGAATGTTTCTCCGACGATGTTTAGTGACCACCAGACGGCTGTTAGCTGAGCTGTTGCTTACACTTGTTTATTCATCTTTATAACTTTAAAACAAACGTACACACAGACTGAAATTGTTAAAAAAATATATTTAAAGCTGTTTCACCTAAAAAAATCAATATTTCTCTGGCTATGTTTGGTGATCACAGACTTCCTGGAGGAGCTGTTAGCCCAGTTGTGATAACGTCCAGAGACTAAAATCCTTCTTGCGACTAAAAGATCGAGTTAAAAATGACCTAAGTTTATCATGAAAATGTGGCTTAAAAGTGAATAAAAGTCCATTTCTAACAGTTTGTGTGGAACACACACAATGCTGATGTATTATCTTGTATGTGTGTAAGTTACTCTTTGCTAGACGCCATTGTAGCGGACAAACACAGCTAACTAACGTTAGCATCTTGTGCTACACTCTGTGTTGACTTATGACGCTATTGACATGCGACTAAATGGAAACGGTCCGTTACATTTATTAAATTACAGATTTCTCTGGGTTTGAAAATTGTTGGAAGCAATAGGGATAATGTAAGTACACAACTCAACAACATATAGAACATAGGTGAAGTTGTTTTAGACATTTTAATGCAGAATAATTACATATTATACCTTTAATCATCTAAACAATTAATCCGAAAAATAATCTGTAGCTTGATCAATAATTATTAATTAATTAATATTAACACTCACTCTGACTCAGACTCGCTGTTTTCCTTCTTCTGTTCTGTCCATTTTAAAACGGAGTCTGAAGAACAGACTTTCACCTTTACTCCCTACCTCCCCCTTCTGCTTTACTGGAAGTCACGTGTGTGTGTGTGTGTGTGTGTGTGTGTGTGTGTGTGTGTGTGTTATCTACAGCTATAAACTGGATATATTTGCATGAGTTTTTAACATCTCCATGTTTGAGAACACAAAGTTTGACATGTGTGCTGCCTGATGCCTGATGAACAACAAAAACATCAGTGACTGAATTAAAAAAAAAGTTGGTGCCGTGTTGCGTTATTATGAGAAACCAGGAAATGAAAAACAGGAAACAATGTTTGAAGACCTCAACACTGTGATTTCATATTTTTCTGACGCAGTTTAAACAATTAAACAGATAATCTGAAAATAAGCAGCAGATTGACCAATAATAACAGTGATCATTATGTGCAGTCCTAATATTAACACTCACCCTGCCTCAGAGCTGCTGTTTTCCTCCTTCTGCTCTGACGACGTTCAAATGGAGTCTGACTGAATAGTTTCACTTTTAGTGCTCCTCCCACCTCCTGACGAGGCTGAAGTTGGCATCCGATTTCAAATTTTCCGGACCACCTTAAAAGTGGCATAAGGGCTGTAGATGGTGTTGTTCAGTCATTTTCGAGCTAATTCATGAACTTAATATTTTGACTTTTTTGTCATCCAGACAACATTAGACCAGGTCCACATCAAAAACTACTATACTTAGAACTGTCAAACCTGGACTAGATTATCATGGAGACTTTAAAGTGTATCACAAGTGTAACACAATTTCTGATTTGTGAAATCTTTATTCTATTTGTGAAAATGCAAAAAGGGGTGATTTCACGGGTCCACATTTGACCGGGTCCACATCTTCACTTTTACCTATGTATATTTTTGAATGCAGGCTTATTACTGTTAACATACTAAGTTTAGTGTGGTATTAAATGTTTAAACTTTCAGGGTTCAACATTAATGTTTTTTTCCACTTAGCCAGTCGGGCAAATGCGTCACAGATCTACTTGGCCAAACTAAATTTTTACTTGGTCCTGTACAAATAATTTTATTTATCAGCAGTTATCAAATAACAACGAAGACTACAGTTAATTGTCATGTTGAATCTTTATTTAAGTAAATGAAACAGAAGAAGGACTTAGAGTGTCATAGATATGAAGCAACACATTCTTTTGATTCTTTTAGACTACCTAACCTGATGTCAAATACATTTTAGAAACATTTCTTGCCCTCCAAGCTTCCTGATTTCTGTCTTTTAATGTTTCTTGTTCTCAAGTGTATTTATGGCTGTGAAAAATTACACGGTCCACTGATTCCTGTATTTGACATTACTCACGTCATGAGGTAAGTTTGTTTCACGCATCACACTACTAGCATACTCACACCCAACAGCACATGCCAATATTCTCTGTGCATGAGGAGGGAGATATGCTGTGTGCCAGAGAATGAGAAAATAATTTATGATACGACGATGATCAAAACAAATTACATTTTTTTTTTTTCACTATTTTTGTTAAACCACTGCTGGGTCGGGAAGTGAGTTGCTAGATTTTTAGCCTGATGTGGGGCTTGACTTGCCTCGGGCAATCAGGCAAGCCTTATTGTTGAACCATGTTTTGTCTACCAATATTCTCAATTAGAAAAAGGATGAAAATGAAGTGTGAAGGAGGCCCTATGACTGAGTTTGCCTATAGCACCCAAATCACTCAATCTGCCCAATCATGTCAGCTGCATAATGAAGGATATCTCAACTTCTTTACAACAGGTAAATTATTTTATTGGGTTATAAGATACTTCAAATAACAATAACAATAATAAGATCTACAGTCTGATATTTGAGAGAGAAGAATGCATCTTATTATATGTCTCTAATGTTACAGTGTATTTAACTTCATATAGAGAAGAGAAGAAGTTGTGTGGAGTTGAAAGAGGAATTGGACAGTAGAAGAGAAGATGTTCTTCATGGAGAGGGTTTGCAATATTTGTCTATGCAACATGTGCCAGATGCAGCATTATTACAGGCTGTGAAACCATGTGGTTGAACCAAGATCATTTCATACAATTGAGTCTAATTACCTGTTATTTTAATTAACATATAGGCTACATTTAAAGAACTACAACACGTCATCATTATTTCTACTTTGCTGCACTGACTGTGTAAAAGCAGAAACGTCTCACTCTCTCCAAGAAGTAATCCTTTTGCTCAAAGTCACAGTAAATTCTCTTCTGCTTCATAAATTAGTTTTAGTCCTCGTTAACTCTCAGTGTGATTCTAAGACGCCCTGATAAATATGGGCCCAGAGTCACAGTCTGACTTATTACACCTGTTTTTTTTTTATCTTTTCTGCATCAAACAGATCATGCACAACAAATCTGTAAAGTGCTAGCTTCAACAAAAAACAGAGATAACTGTTGTCAGTTAAGACACTAAAGTGAAGATGACAAAATCCAGATCCAGACTCTGGTCCAGGATCATCAGGATTCAGCTGATCCTCTCTCAACACACTCCTGGAAGTTCACTCTCACTCTTACAGAGATTGTCACTTCCAGCTGATGAGAGAAGAAGAAACAACAGAGGTCATAAATCAGAGTTTAGTGAGACTCACTTCATCAGCTGTCAGTCAGTGATGCAGCACATCCAGTATAAAGAGCAGCAGGGACTTCAGTCCTGTTCAGACCAGAAGTGGAGCAGCTGTGCAGCGTAGCTGCTTCCTTTCAGCTCTCATGTTAACGTGTTGGAGTGAACACACTGAGCTCCAAGCTCACGGACCTACACAGATGTTTGGTATCAAGTCTGTTTACTCATTTTACTCATACATTTTTCACTGGAGTACAGAGAGGAAATAAACTGCTGAGGGGACAGAGAGCCAGCAGAGGTTTTGTGGGTTTTGTAGGTGGTCGCCAGTACGGGTGTGGGTAAGTAGATGCGCGGCAGAATTCTGGATATATTGGAGTTTATTGGAAATTTTGAAGGTTGTAATATAGAGGATGCTGTTGCAACAGTTCAGTCTGGAAGTGATGGATGTGGTTGGATTTGGAGAAAGCTGACTGTTACAAAAGTTTAAAAGCTACAAAGTGTCTGTGGGCTTTGGAGATCTTTTCTGTTGTTTAATCATTACATGACAATCACTCAGAGCTCTCAGCTATTTGATGGTACAACAGTTTGATGATGAGGACCACTGTCTCTAGTAAGGCTGTTGGCTGTAATCTAGCTTTATTTTCTGAAGACATCAACACAACAGTCGTCTTCACATCAACTCAAACACATGATCAAAACAAGATTCTGGCTGATCTGATTGGTGTCCTCTCACAGCTTCACTAAGGAAAGCAGCCACTGAGAAGGCTGGAGGTTCACCAGGAAATACTGGATCTTTGCTTTGATACTACCTGTTTTTAATACAATACTGCTGAAAATACTGACCTCAGATTCTCCAGTCTACAGTATGGACTCTTTTTAAGATCACACAGGAGCTTCATGTCTGAATCCCGCAGGTTGTTGTCTCTCAAATCCAGGTCTCTCAGATGGGAGGGGTTGGACTTCAGAGCTGTGACCAGAGAAGCACAGCTGATCTCTGACAAACTGCAGAACCTAAATCTGAATAAAGAATAAATTATGTAAATAAAACTCAGTTTATAATCCAATTCAAAAGTGTAAGTACTCTACCCACCACTGATCATTTGCAAGGGCTTCATCATTATGAACATTAAAAATAAAAGTCAATGCAATGCCATGAAACAACACACGGACTGTCACTACCTGCCATCTGTGTGCACCCCATCCCAGCTGTACATGGAGATCAACCCATTGGCAGCAGCTTGAAGCCTGAATCACTAACTTTTATATAAGGGGAAGATGTAAACTAAAAATCTAATGTTATAGTTCAAGGCAAGCGCTCTATGGATGAATGTTGCTAATAAATACACCAGTGTTATCATGACTTTCTTAGTTGGTGGGAAAATTTCCTCACTGTGGCATCCCTATTAGAGGCAGACTGAATACAGCAGAAACTGCACACTATTCAGTCTGTTTCTATTTCAAATTTTGTGGTCAGAGATAATATCTCAGTAACAAACACAAACCAAGAGTTCAGATCAGTGTGTGGAATCTTTTCCCACTCTGTTTCTCTTGCAGATGTGATCTCTAGATCCACTATAAGACAGCTGGCCATCTTGACTCATGACAGTCCCATAAAATACAGCAGGTCCACAGAACAAAACTATTCATTTCACGCTTCACGGGACTGTCATGACATACGGCAGCTTATATAGCAGCTAGCTTCTACATTACTTTCAAACTTAAAATAAGATTTTTGTGCATGTTGTAACAACTTAATTTACACAAAGTAAAGATTTTACGCATCATCGTTTTCCAACTGAACCAACCACTGCATACATGCAACACAGTACACATGTACAAATGTTTACTGAGTAAAGGCACCATGCAAAGATTGATCTCTGGATTTCAAGAATTGATTAATTTATCCAGTGTAGGACTTTTCTTGTTATATGAAGGTTTAAAATGTGCAGCTCATCATTGCTCTGACACAGTTAATGGAATAAACCACTAAAGAGGAAAATTTCCTAATGACATAGTGTGGATCAGCATAATATCAGCTTTAAGTCTGCAGTTTAGTATCACCACAGCTTTCACATTGTGTTAATTTCAGCACAGAAGAAAAAATGATGTCTGACCTCAGATACTCCAGTCTACAGTGTGGACTCTTCAGAAAATCACACAACAACTTCACTCCTGAATCCTGCAGCTCATTGTTACTCAGATTCAGCTCTCTCAAATGGGAGGGGTTGGACTTCAGAGCTGCGGCCAGAGAAGCACAGGTGATCTCTGACAAACTGCAGCCCAACAATCTGAATAAAGAATAAGTCATTCAAATGAAAATCAATTTACAGTCCAATCAGATGTGTTCAGATTTTAAATATGTAGTTCAGCATTACTATGCCCTAACTAATCAGCTTCTCTCTAAAATCTGCACCACTGTTGCTTTCTCTGCCTGTGGTCTTTTACTTGCACATGCTCACGTGTAAAAAGCCAATATATATGACAGCGAAATAAGAGATCTCCAAAAGAAACCTACCTGTGGAAACATTTTTTCTTGCTTGTTGTTGTGTAGATAAAAATCCATTTAAAATCCAATTAGAAATATTCAGGTTTTAAATGTTAATAGTTTAACATTACTATGTTCTCATTAATGAGTTTTTCCCTTAAATGGGTAGAGTGACTGTCATTGTGTTATTGTGCATCATTGTAATGTCATCCTTGTACAGACATCTAAATGTCACCACAACATTCAGACAATCATTCGTGTCAACACTGATTCATAAAATACATTTAAAATTCGAGTTGATCTCTCTGTGTGTTTACATGTGTGTTCTGACGGAATAATCTCAATGATCATACACTATTAATTAAAACACAATAAAGTATATAATAAAGGAATATTTCGCTATCAAGTAAAATTGATCAACTTAAAATGAATGAGAGGATTTTCTGTATGCAGATGTGATTCTTTACCAAATATTCTAACATTAATTTACTTCCACAATTAACAGTGAACATTTTCTACATTTTCCAAAAGGATCAGTCATCTTTTCTAACTAAGATATCTGAGTTATATATATGTACATATTTGGTTCAGTTAAGATCAACAATAGTGAACTGACCTCAGAGTCTCCAGTCTACAGTGTGGATTCTCCAAGAAATTACACAGCAGCTTCACGTCTGAATGCTGCAGTTTGTTGTCACTTAGCCAAAGCTCTCTCAGATGGGAGGGGTTGGACTTCAGAGCTGAGACCAGAGACGCACAGCTAATCTCTGACAAACTGCAGCACCGCAATCTGAACAAAGAATAAATTATGTAAATAAAAATCCATTTATAATCCAATTCAAAAGTGTTCAGGTTTCAGGTTCTATGCAATGTCCCCAAAAGAGACCATGATCAGCCTGACTGACAATCTGCTTTATGTCCCTCCAACCTGTGACATGGCAGGTGTAGCAACAGGTGTGTGTGTGTGTGTGTGTGTGTGTATGTGTGTGTGTGTGTGTGTGTGTGTGTGTGTGCGTGTGTGTGTGTGTGTGTGTGTGTGTGTGTGTGTGTGTGTGTGTGTCCTGAAGGCTCAATATCCATGATTAGACATTATTCATTAAAAACTGTGAAGACTATGATAAAGAAATATTTCTCTTTAAGCAAGTAAACTTGATCAATTTCAAACAGATGTTAGTTGAGGGGATCTTCTGTATACAGATGTGAATCTTTACTAAAAATTCTAAACATTAATTTTCTGCAGTTTCTTAAAGAATCATCTTTTATAACAACATTCAGATCAACAATAGTAACAGACAATCAGTGAACTGACCTTAAAGCCTCCAGTCTACAGTGTGGACTCTCCAGAAAATCACACAGCAGCTTCACTCCTGAATCTGGCAGGTTGTTGTTACTCAGGTTCAGCTCTCTCAGACGGGAGGGGTTGGACTTCAGAACTGAGGCCAGAGAAGCACAGCTGATCTCTGACAAACTACATTCGCTTAATCTGAATAAAGAATAAATGTAGGTTAAAATCCATTTATAATCATATGGGATGTGTTCAGATTTTAAATGTGTAGTTCAACATTACAATGTCCTTATCAATGAACTTTTATTTAACTTTTTAACATGAGTAGTGACTTCATTATTGTGTTGTTGTGGATCATCATAATGTCAGTCTTTTACAAACATCATCCAAATGTCACCACTACATTCAGATAGATATTCAACACTGATTTATAAAAATACTTTAAACATCTGCATTAATCTCTCTGAGTCCCTATGCATGTTTGTGTTCCGAAGGGGCACTATCAATGATCATATATTATTCATTATAAAACACAATAGAAAATATATTAAAGAAATATTTCTGCTTAAGCAAGAAAAGTTCATCATTTAAAACATTAGTTTAGAGGACCATCTCTATACAGATGTGATTCTTTACAACTAACAACTGCCAATTTCTACAGTTTCTTCAAAATTCAATCATCTTTTATAACTACAGATTAAATTTTGTACAGTAAAGACTGAAAATATAGAAAAAATAAATTAATTTTACTGATGTAAGTTATGTATGTACATACATTGGGTTCAATTGTTAAAATTAAAATCAACAATAGAAACAGTCAGAGAACTGACTTAAGACTCTCCAGTCTACAGTGTGGACTCTCCAGAAAATCACACAGTTGCTTCACGTCTGAATCCTGCAGCTTGTTGTTACTCAGATCCAGCAGTCTCAGATGGGAGGGGTTGGACTTCAGAGCTGAGACCACGGAAGCACAGCTGATTTCCGACAAACTGCAGTCCCACAATCTGAATAAAGAGTAAATAATGTAGATAAAAATCCATTATAATTCAACCAGATACATTCAGGTTTTAAATGTGTAGTTCAACATTATGTCGTAATCAATGAGTTTGCTCTAAAATGAGTAGAGTAACATTGTCATTGTCGATGATCATGTCAGCCTTCTACAGACAACATCCAAATGTCACCACAACATTCAGACACATATTCATATGAACACTGATTCTTAAACAATATTTAAAACACCTGCATGGATCTCCCTGTGTCCATCTGTGAGTGTGTGTGTATGTGTCTGTGTTCTGAAGGATCAATATCAGTGAACATATATTTATTAAAATTCTTTGAAAATATAATAAACAAAATATTTCTCCTTCCGCAAGTACAATTGATCAATTTAAAACAGATTAGTTAGTTAATTAGTTGAGAGGATCTTCATATACAGATGTGATTCTTTACCAAAATTATGAACATTAATTTATTTAATGACTAACAGTGGACATTTTCTACAGTTTTTTTAATGAATCAGTCCTCTTTTTATAAACTATGGACTACACTTTGTATCGTAAAAAAAAACAAAATATGGAAAAAGAAAAAGTAACTTCATGAATATAAGTTATGTGTATGCATAAATTAGCTGCAATTGTTAAAAGTAAGATCAACAATAGCAACAGACACAGTGAACTGACTTCAGATACTCCAGTCTATTGTCTGGACTCTCCAGAAAATCACACAGCTGCTTCACGTCTGGATCCTGCAGCTTATTGTGACTCAGTCGCAGCTCTCTCAGACGGGAGGGGTTGGACTTCAGAGCTGAGACAAGAGAAGCACAGCTGATCTCTGACGAACTGCAGTCACTCAATCTTAAGAAACAATAAAAGATGTAAATATAAATCCATTTATAATCCAATCAGATATGTTCAGGTTCAACATCAGTTTGTCCTAATCAATTAGCCTTTCACTAAAATTAGTAAAATGACTTTGTCATTCTGATTCTATGAATCATTATAATTTCAGCCTTCTAAAGACATAATTAAAATGTCACCACAACATTCAGACACCTACTCATACCAACACTGATTCATAAAAAAACACTTAAAACACTCGAGGATCTTCTGTATACAGATGTGTCTCTTTTCCAAGAATATTAATATTAATTTACTTCTAACAGTGGACATTTTCTACAGTTTCTTTAAGAATAAGTCATCTTTTATAAACAACAGATTAAACATTGTTCAGTAAAAAGTATGGAGAAATAAATTAACTTCATGGATGTAAATTACATATGTGCATGAATAAGGTTCACTTGTTAAGCATAAAGATCAACAATAATAACAGACAGTCAGTGCACTGACCTGAGAGTCTCCAGTCTATAGTGTGGACTGTCTTTAAGATCAGACAGCAGCATCACGTCTGAATCCTGCAGCTTGTTTTCACTCAAATCCAGCTCTCTCAAATGAGAGGGGTTGGACTTCAGAGCTGAGGCCAGAGAAGCACAGCTGATCTCTGACAAACTGCAGTCACACAATCTGAATAAAGAATAAATTATGTCACTTAAGAAGACAGAGTTCATACTTGAAATTATTCAGTGTTTCATAATATAAAATAAAAATAATGTCAAATACAAACAGTGAAAATGAGCTCTTACTAGTATTAATTATAACATGCTGCTACTTCAGTAAAGATGTAGTGACTTAATCTCTTAAACTCTGCACCTCTACTAGTAACTCTAACTATACAAACTCATGTTGTGCAGTCAAATACAAGTAAAAAAATACAACATAGAAATTTATTTCAGGTTCTGCTCAAGATCCAAATGTTTGCAGAGATACCATATATATCAGGATGGATTTTAGGAAAATAAGAGGGAAAGGATATTGAATATATCTACAACATTTACGCTTAATAGAATGGTGTCACCATAAAAAAATATCACAGCATTTAAGTTTAAATAGTTCAGTCAGTATAAACACTGCATGATTCCATAATAGTGTTTGAACAAGTAAATACACAACATTATATTTGTTGCTGTGTGATTGACTTTTTTAATATATTATATTTTTATATGAACATTTTAAATGTGCAGATCAACAATGCCCTGGCACAGTCAATGGTCATGATAATATCAACTATGTCTGTAGGTTAGTGTCACCGCAACTTTCACTTCATATTAACCTCAGCACAGAAGTAAAACATGGGGTCAGACCTCAGAATCTCCAGTCTACAGTGTGGATTCTCCAGAAAATCACACAGCAGCTTCACTCCTGAATCCTGCAGGTTGTTTTTACTCAAATCCAGCTCTCGCAGATGGGAGGGGTTGGACTTCAGAGCTGAGACCAGAGAAGCACAGCTGAGCTCTGTCATTCTGCAGTAACACAATCTGAAGAATAAATGATGCAGATAAAAATAAATGTATAATCTAATCAAGCTTGAGATTTTACATGTATATTTCAACATTGCAATGTATTCATCAATCAATGTTTACATTCACTGTGTAACATGTCAATTCAGACATTATTATTATTATTATTATTATTATTATTATTAATAAAACACATCAAAGAATATAATAAAGAAATATTTAGATATTACAGATAATAGAAAGAAACATTTCCTTTAAGAATCAGTCATCTTTTATTAGAGATTAAAATTTGTATAGTAAGAAACGTAAATATTTAAAAATGAAAATTAACTGATCGATATAAGTTTTGTTTGTACATTAATTATGTTAAGTTTTTAAACATTAAGTTCAACAACCATAACAGACAGTCAGTGAACTGACCCCAGAGTCTCCAGTCTACAATTTGGACTCTCCAGAAAATCACACAGCAGCTTCACTCCTGTATCATACAGGAAGTTGTCACTCAGATGCAGCTCTCTCAGATGGGAGGGGTTGCACTTCAGAGCTGAGGCCAGAGAAGCACAGCTGATCTCTGAAATTCTGCAGCAACACAATCTGAACAAAGAATAAATGATGTAGTGCTTCCATTCAACCAGATGTGTTCAGGTTTTAAATGTGTAGTTCAACATTATTTTGTCCTCATCAATTACCTTTTCTCTAAAATAAGTAGAGGGATTTTGTCACTATGATATTGTGGATCATCATAATGTCTTCTACTGACATCATCCAAATGTCACTACAACATTCAAACACCTATTCATGTCAACACTGATTCATAAAATACTGCTGAACTTAGTCAAGTATGTATTTATAGGACCAATATGAAATCAGACATTTTGGACTAAAAACCTGTTCATTGTTTATTACATGACCTTGGTGTCAGTAATTATTTAAATAAATAGTAGTAATTATTGATCATGCTGATTTTGAAGTGGTCTCTTCCACATACAGTTACACTGTGGGAAATTAGTTTACTAGTTCAACAGAAGCTAATAAGAGGCTTTGACAGTCTGCTAGACACCCACTTGATTTGTCTAACTGAAACTTATGGACTTTTTGGTACAAAATTCCCTCTTTGAGTTACAATACCTCCACTGCAGCTCAGCAAAGAAACACTGAAGAAACACAAAGATACTAAGTTGATATGTGTAAGTCAGACTGCTGAAGCCTCATATCAGTTTAAACATTAGAAGTCATTTTAAACAGAAAAAGACTGGAATTTGAATTCATGAAAAAGATCAAAATTCTACAGATTTATGTGTACTTACCTCAGAATCTCCAGTATACAGTTTCTACTCTCCAGTCCAGCACACACCAGCTTCACTGCTGAATCATCTAAGTATCCGTTGTAACTCAGGTCCAGATCTCTCAGAAGGGAAGGGTTGGACCTCAGAGCTGAGGCCACAACTTCACAGTGAGTCGCTGAGAGTCCACAGTGAGAAAGTCTGTCATGACACACATATTACAACATATTACCATGAAGGACACACTATCTACTTCATGCATTTGATGATGAGACAGTTTGATTAACATTTGCTGTCATATCATGCAGTCATCAGTGGTTCAGCTGAAAGAAAGAAATTCTGAACCACTATAACTGTGTTATAAACACAACCAACTGAAAAATCAACATTATTTGCTCTCTCAGCATTTGAAACAGCTCAAGAACATATGTGACTAAATATTACTGAAATATTATTTCAGCTATGAAGAAGGAGGGTGCTATTTTAACAATAATATGAATCTTAGATTATTCATATTTGAAGAACTAATCTGCTGATATATACTGATTTTTAATGATAATCACATCTGGACTCACTGAGCCTTTCTGCAGTTCCTCACAGCTGGGATCAGTCTCTGACGTCCCTCCAGTGATGTGTTGTACTTCTCCAGGTCCAACTCATCCAGAACCTCCTCTGACATCTGCAGCATGTAGGCCAGAGCTGAGCAGTGGATCTCAGAGAGTTCCTTCTCTGATCTGTTCTCTGACTTCAGGAACTCTTGAATTTCCTGATGTACTGAGCGGTCATTCATCTCCATCAGACAGTGGAAGATGTTAATGATTCTGTCAGGAGAGATATCACGCATGTTCATCTCCTTCAGGTTGTTGATGACTCTCTGGACGATTTCTGGACTGTTTTCTGTCTGACCTAGAAGGCCTCCTAAGAGATTCTGGTTGGACTCCAGAGAGAGGCCATGAAGGAAGCGAACAAACAAGTCCAGGTGGCCATTTTTACTTTTGAGAGATTTCTCCATGGCTCCCACCAGGAAGTCATCCAGAGATGAGTAACTGTGTTGTTTTCCCAGGAAGTTCTCCAGTACCTCTGTGTTCCTGCTGGTGTAACAGTGGTACATGTAGACTGCAGCCAGAAACTCCTGAACGCTCAGATGAACAAAGCAGTAGACTGTTTTCTTGAAGATCACACTCTCTCTTTTGAAGATCTGTGTACAAAATCCTGAGTACACCCAGGCCTCTGTGACATCAAGACCACACTGCACCAGGTCTTCTTGGTAGAACATGATGTTTCCTTTCTCCAGTTGTTCAAATGCCAGCCTCCCCAGCTTCAGAAGAACTTCTGTGTCAGCCTCCGTCAGCTCCTGTGAACTCGTCTCATATCCCTCATCATATTTGTGCTTCTTCCTCTTTGGCTGAACCTGTGGACTTGTCTCATGCCCCTCATCATACTTGTGCTCCTTCCTCTTTGTCTGAACCAGCAGGAAGAGAGAGTACAGGTCAGTCAGGGTCTTGGGCAGCTCTCCTTTCTGGGCTGTAGTCAACATGAGTTCCAGACCTGTAGCAGTGATCCAGCAGAAGACTGGGATGGTACACATGGTGTGGAGGCTCTTGGCTGTCTTGATGTGTGAGATGATTCTGCTGGACAGATCTTCATCACTGAATCTCCTCCTGAAGTACTCCTCTTTCTGGGCGTCAGTGAAGCCCCGTACTTCTGTTACCCTGTCAACATATGTAGGAAGGATCTGATTGGCTGCTGCGGGTCGGGAAGTTATCCAGACAAGAGCCAAGGGAAAAAGATTCCCCTCGATGAGGCTTGTCAACAGCACATTGACTGATGACATCTGTGTGACATCAGACACGACCTTCCTGTTGTTGAAATCCAGTGAAAGTCTGCTTTCATCCAGGCCGTCAAAGATGAACAAAACTTTCCAGTCAGTGAGCTTCTCTGCTGTGACCTTCTGTAATGTTGGATGGAACTCATGGATCAGCGTGAGAAGACTGTACTGCTGATCTTTGATCAAGTTCAGCTCCCTGAATGAAAACAGAATAACCAGACTGACATCTTGGTTTTTCAAGCCCTCTGCCCAGTCCAAAGTAAACTTTTTCACTGAGAAGGTTTTTCCGATACCAGCGACGCCATTTGTCATAACAACTCTGATGTATTTCTCTTGGTCAGGTAAGGGTTTAAAGATGTTGTGGCACTTGATTGGAGTGTCATGGAGAGTCTTGGAAGCTGTTTCAAGCTGTGTCATGTCATGTTGAGTATTAACCTCTTTACTCTTTCCCTCTGTGATGTAGAGTTCAGTGTAGATCTTGTTGAGAAGGGTTTCACTTCCTGCTTCATCAGTTCCCTCTGTCACATGCTGACATCTCCTCCTCAGACTCAACTTATATATATCTAAAACCACCTGCAGACTACTACCTGCTGAAAGAGAAGAAAAATATAGAGTGGAACAGGTTATGTCGAGAATTGGGGAACATGTTGAAATGCACAGTAGTAACCTGATTACTATAAATCTGTAGGTGCAATAAATTAACAAATCAGATTTCTCCTCTACACTGACCTCTAATTCTAAAAGCATGCATGTCTTATTTTATCAGTATTATTGATAGAAGATGTTTGTTAGCCCTGACTTTTTGTTCTGTTTTGCTCTGTGTGTCTTAATCAGATCTTTCCTCACAACATAATCATGTCTGAATTCAATAAACAGTAAGTTAAGCGGTGGAAACCAACTTCAGACATCTCGAGGATACTTTTTTGTTAATTTCAGTTTTAGTTGGACTATACATACAAGGATGAAATAAAGGGTTCTACAGGTTCTCAGACAGATTTCATGGTAAAAGCACTTAGCCTACATACTACATACATTACAGTTTTATATGCAAGTTTACAAGTGATGCACAACTGCAATGATGCTGCCTTGTTTACTTCCACCTACAACCTAGATTCAACTGTAAACAAAAACCAACAACAACCCAGTGAGTGTTCATTTGACCAATAACTCTTCCATGTAAATGCACACTAAGTATATACACAGTCAAAAAACACAAAGTTCACCTTTTTTTAGCCGGGGAGTTCCACTCCGTCGGCGAGCCAGGATACCTCGACGGAGTGGACGCTGCTGTACTGGCAGCACTCCTCTTGGATGTCTTCCAGGTTCTCCTCGTAGTCTTCGTTGTCCACCAGCTCCTTTGGCAATGCCATGTGGAGAAGGCCCAGCACCTCTGTGGACGTACCTGAGTTCTGCAGCCTCTGGATCAGAGGGACCTGCAGAATTATCAGGGTCTCTATGATGGAGATCTGCAGGTGGAGGAAGAGTATGCATGTAATTAGTGTAAACAAATGACTATGGCAGGGAAATCAACATTCTCCAGGAGACATCTACCTGGGGAAATCAGGTTTTTCCTAACCCCAATCCCCATTACAGTAACCAATAGTAGTTTGTAGGACCACCTGGTCACCTGACAAGAGTTCATTCATGTTTTACATGGTTAAACCCACAAAATTTCAACAATCCAAGGACAACCCCCCAAATTACCCATGGCATGAAACCATGCTCCAGAAAGAACATATCTCAGAGCCGCCAGTGTCTGTTGGCCATTGGAGGAGATGTCCTGAGATTTACCATGGGCATCGGTTTGCGTACTTATGTCAGCATTATCATATGATCATTTAGTCTGACTTCATGTGTATCTGTCCCAGTACTTTTGAAACCCTGTAATTTAGGCACTATGTGTTAAAAGGGCTGTATCTCCAACACAGTTCTTTCTATCGACATAAACCTACTAAGATTAAAGCTGAGACGTTAATATAGTATAAATTATTTTAGTTTTAATTGAATGTGCTAAAACACAGAACCCGAGGAACAAAAGATAGCATGTGTAACTGTCCAAAAACTTACTGTATGTACTGTATCTAAAATTATGAAAAATATAAAGATGTCATGTTTTTCTCTTCCTGTGACTGACCTTCTGCTCCTGAGCTGATGTTTGGCAACTCCTTCACCAGATCATTCCTGCTGATCTTCTTTAAAATGCTCTTGATCACCTCCACAGCTCCAGCAAATTCATATTTATGCACCATCAGATCCACCACATCCTGCCTTTCTGCCTTCGACAGGAGGTTCTCTTTGATCGGCGGGATGTCGCCCACCTTTTCATACTTCAGGGACCACTTGAACTTCTTAAATTCATCATCTGCTAAATCTTCCAGAATATTAAGTATGTCCATCTCCGTCATCTTGGCTCTCTGGTAAAATCAGAGAACATTGATAAAAGAACAGTTGTGTTTCTTTCTGTCTACTCAGTAGCTGTTCTGGGGCTTTCTATCAGATCGAGCTCTCTCAGTTGTCATGGAAATGTAAGTGAAAAAAGACAAACTATAGGATTTTAATAGTTGGCTACTTATGTGTTTTTGTCATTAATTAAAAATTAAATTACTGTTAAATCCATCTGCTGAATGCAAAACTGTCAAGGAAGTGATCATATAAGTGATCTGTAAGCCCAGCAGTTTCCCGATAAAATGTGAAACAAGTGAAAAACAATGACTTTCCTCCTGTAATATCAGGATTTTTCATCCTGTTTCATCCTTCCTGTCAGTCTCTAGTTATGATAAATCACATTATAATTCTGACTAATGATGCTGATAGTGTTTCTCTTTGAGCTCTCTGTGACACCAGGGAAGATAAATAAATCAGCAGATCGGGGTCAGCCCTGTGTTCCCTTATGAAAGTTTTTTCCCATCCTAACAGGCCCTATGCTCCCTCAGCATCAGAGCTGGCCTTTCACATAACTCACATAACAATAGACAGACAAACTGGCAAACAAACAAATGAACGAACAATCGGGTGAAAATATTACCTCATTGGTGGAGGTCCTGATCTAAGGGAATGTAGACACACCGTGTTCCGTCTGTGACTTTGATGATTGTATGAAGAGTTTTCAGAACTCAACACTTTTTGGAACATTTTCTGTTCTGCAAATAAGAAACACAGTTTAGGTGTTTGTGTCAGAAATGGGCCTTTTATTTCTAACTGCTAATGCTGAACCCACCTTAAGGCCTTCATCTTTTCAGGTGATATCGTACTTTTACAGTATTTTCACAAACAAGTGTTTAAATACCAATAAAAACAAAAAAAATGAACACTTAATGAATACGGAAAACAGTGTAAACTCTGCAAATGATTATGAAACACATCCTGAACATTTATCTTGTGTAAATTCACAATTTGTTCAAAGAATCTGTTGCATGCATGTAGTTTGATGCTATCATTTACAGACATTTTTAAATCTCAAAGCTAGATTATGTTGTTAGCCAGTTATCTTGGTTTGTTTACACACATAACAGTGCTACTGAGAATCTCTCCAAAGAAATATTTAGGGCAACATTTCATGCATCATTGTAAAAACCATCTGCCATGTTTCATTAAAAGTAATAGTCAAAAGTGGCATATGTTTGAGGAGTGTGTGAGCAAATCCATCAGTTTGGCTGGATAACATCATAATAGCTTTTGTGAAACAAAAACAAGAAGTCTATAAGCAACAGCCGAACAAAATATGAGTTATACATCAAGCTTTGGTGCCACGTTACATCGCTGTGAGGACGCAGAAACCAGGAAATGTGTAACAGGAAACAATGTTTGAGGACATCAACACTGTGATCTCATATTTTTCTTAAAGTTCAATCAACTAAACAATTAATCTAAAAAATAATCAGCGTATTAATCAATAATTACAGTAATCATTAATTGCAGCGCTAATATTAACACTCACCCTGCCTCAGAGTTGCTGTTTTTGTCCTTCTGCTCTGTTGACTTTAAAATGGAGTCTGAACAGAGTGAACATTTTCACCTTTATTTCCTTCCAGGCTTCCTGTTTGCTAACCCATCTGTGTGTGTACGTGTGCATGTCTTATTGTGGTTTTGCTTTTATTGTGTCATTTGCTTTTGTGTCTGTGCTTCTGCTTTGCATGTTTTAGTTGGTGTCCAACACTGCAGCCCAATGTGTTTTTATATCTATACAGTCTATGGTTTATGGTTTATCTAATTTTCTATTAACATTAATATCTTTGTGTATTTATTGTCTTGCATAACTTGTATCACGAGTCTCTGTGTTGCATGTTTTAAGGATGTCCTGAATGATGGTTTTTATTAATATTATATATGTTCTTCTTCATTTTATGAATTGTTCTGCATGTTTATAAATGACCTCAGTAACTTTGTAATTTCAATCTCATGTTCATATTCTGTTCTGTTTTTAGGGCGGCTCTGTAACACCTGTCCAGGGATGACAGATGAAAAATAGTGTCTTGGCTAACTCGAACACATTTACAGCAATATTTATTAATGTGCACTGTCCCTGTTAAATAAACAAACAAACCAATAAATAAATAAATAAAATATGAGCATGTGAGCGCATGCATGTATAGGAGTGTGTGATAAAATGTAAAATTTACTTCATTAGATGCATTCTACATATTCTAAGCTTTAACTTGTTCTTATCATATTTTATTCTTTTGATTATTATTCAGTTTGTATTATTTGTATTTTAGTTTCACTTTCATACAGCGTAAATCCAATGTGCTTAAAAACAAGTAAAGATAAAACATCAAATAAGAAGATGTTACATATATAAAAAACATATAATAACATATAAAACAGCATTTAAAAAATTAGAAGGTGAGAAAGTATTTCAAGGAGCGAGTAGTGTAGAAAGGTATTATTATCATTATCATACAAGGCATTTCTTGTGTGGAAGGTGCAATGCAAAAAAAGCTATTATTATTATTATTATTGTCATCATCATTGTTATCAATACACGTGCAATAATTATGCAGAGAACAGAAGCACATGAGCCAGGATACATAAACATGAACATGTCCATCAATCATGTTAAGTGCGTCAGATGACAAAGTTGCATCGGCCATTAATGTTTATTTATCCATTTTTTAAGGCCCCCATTAACTCAAAATGTTGTTGCCTCCAGAGGAGCTCAGGACTCTTTTGTTGGAGGAATGAATTCTTTTTTTTTGATGCATCCAGCATCTAGCAGCTGTCAGTTGGCTTCAGCCTCAAAGCCTTTTAGTTGCCACTTCTAAACATCCTGACAGAAGTGTGTTAGAGATAACAGCTCAGGACCTACAACTACCTGACTGTGAGCTATAAATATCAGTATTAAAAGTTTTTTTTTTTTTTTTGGATAAACGTCATTTCAAAAGAAAATAGAAACTAATTTTAGTTGTGATCAACAACTCTGTGGTCTGTCAACACCCGGTGCTGTTTGTACAAATGTGGAGGGACTTCGGTATAATCTGACTTTGGAGGTGGAGCATAACACATGGGTGGGTCTAAAGTAACAACTTGAATTAATTATATTATTCTTTTATTTATGTATTTATTTTTATTTGTATTAAATATATCTGACAACGTCCTTTGTTAATATGTCAAACATATGTCCTTTATCTTAATTTCAATTTCATCTCATGTTTTATAACAACAGTATGAACATTATAACTTTTAAAGAAAATATAACAGTCAACAGTGTAAAAATAACGCATTTAATATGCTGTATAAATAAAATAAAATCTTTTTTTAAATTCATTGTATGATTTGTGACAGATATAAAGTTAGTGCTCTGCGCCGTCAGTACAGCAGCCTGCAGACAAAAGACTCACAGGACAATCATCATCTTTATTCTCTACTGTAGGTGCAGTGGTTTGATCACAGTAGACTTATTTATTATAATTATCGAAAATGACTCCTCACAGTTAAACTGACTCTTCTGTACGGAAAAACTCTGACATGGGAAACTTCAGGATGTGTGAAAGTACGAAATAATGTGTCAAACGATCGTGACTGTGGCTCCTGAAAACAGCAAACACATTAAAAGTCATTAAAAAACAGTTTGAGTGAAATTACTCACAGATTTTTCGAGGTTCTGGTTAAGTGTATGTGCAGATGCAGTTCGGTGTAAATTGCCGAATTACTTTCAACCCGTATCAGATTCAGACCAGTTTAAACCTGCAGTTTTGGCTTCAGCCTTGAGGCGTGGCCACTTTCTGAACATCCGAACAAACAGAAGTGTGTTGGAGATAACTACAGAGCCCCTCGAGTCCCAAAACATGTGTTTGTTTTTTTTCTTGTGTGCACAGGAACAAGTTATTATTATACATAAACCTAAAGTCCTAAAAGTTTGTATGTTGTTATTGTATGTTTTTGTATATTTTTAAATTGCTGCAAACAAATTATCTTTAAATAACGATTTTTTTTTCAATGGCATGAATGAAAAATGGCTCATCTCCACTTGTAGGCTTGTAGGAAATGTTTAGGTCTTGTTGAAGATCTCCTCTCGTCCTGCAACAGCTGGTGGATGATGGCAACCGTTGAAACTCCTGTATATAAAGATTTATTATACGTATGTAAAGTTATATTTACAGTGAATGATCCCGACAGATGGTGACCGGAAACCAGGGTTCCTGTTTCTGCCAGAGAGTGAAGTTCATCACAAAGCCTGCTGCTGTATTATCCACCTTACTGAAGAGAACTTCACTCAGATGTCATCAGATTAGAGAAAATCTCATCTAATCACAATCTCTCTTCTTCACGGAGAGTTTTTCATGCAGGACTTTTACTTGGAGTGTTTTTACATTGCTGTGTTGGTTCTTTTTCCTCTGCTGCTCATCAAGTTTCACTTTCCTACAAAGAACTTCAGTAACAATAATCCTGATCAGCTTTACTTATTATTTACACACATGTGCAATCAAACAGCATTATAGACATAAAACAGGTTAAAATGATACAACAGACAACTTAAGTGAACAAAAAAAGTTAATAAATACAACATGATTTAGGAAAATACAAAAGAATACATGACAATAATAAATATATATATCTTGCTGCTGCTGTTCCAGTCACTTTGTAACTAGAAAGGTGCCATAAAAATAAATAAAACATTTCCAAAGACTGATTTTCAACACTTTTTAATTTAAAAAAAGGACATCCTCTTTATAACTATTGTTTAGGAGATCAACCTCTTTGCATGCAGGAGCAGTGGCTTTGCACTCAGAGTGCATGTGATTCTCTGCACCAATCAGAGGCCTCCATTCGGCTGTTAGCAGGGTGAAGCTGCAGCTCTTTCGGCATTTATTCCGTTCATGGCTGCAGTTTTCTGGACTTTTCATAGTTTGCTGCCACAGTTTATGGACTCGTGTTCATTTTTGCTGTTTGACTCTTCTTTGTGCGTCCATGAGAATGAACCTCACATCCACAAAGAGTATCCTCAACTGCCAGCAATAAATGAGTGTCAGTCAGCTTGTGCGTGTCTTTAACTGGATTAATTGATCTATCTACATTATCCCGTTACAGCAACATCTACATAACTTCCAGTCATCATTCCTGAGGTCACACAGTAAACCGACACCTCTTTTACAACTAGAAATGACTTTTTCCACCTTCTGCCACAGTGAGCTTTAATGACCACTTCACATGTTTTAGTCAGTTTCTGTGTTGATGGTTCATGTTTGTGAGAATCCAGCTCCAATGTGAACAACACTGAGGTCCTAAACTGTCACAAATGCACAGATTTAACTGAAATATGAGCCACATGTGTAGAAGAACAACAATAACGTGGATGACATGGCTGTTAGCATCCGGTTACAATAACTTCCTTCCAGTTTGTCTTGAATAGAAGCTTCTGGTTAATGAATAATGACGACAGGCAACATGTGCAGGGAAGTGAGACGATAAAAAACCCCACAAGTCCTGTCTTTACTGTCCGTCTGCTGTCTTCAGTGTAATAATCATCATCTGGATGATGTGCCTGCCCGGCAGAGTCGATCCAGCCAGCTGAGCTTTATCAGCGTTAAAACTCTCCAGTTGAACTTCAACACAGTTCAGTTTCCACCTGTGGAGCAACGCTTCAATCGACCAGTCGGCACTGAAAGAGGACGACAGATATGAGAGTTAAAGCAGAAACCAGACAAATACATAAACAAACCAAACACAGTTGAGTTTTTTAACGTAAAAGGTTTTTTCACTTCTGTTCAGCTTCAGCAGTCTGAGTTAGTCATATCAAGTGGATATCTGACACATTTACAGTCTTTTTAGCATCAAATTCTCCTCTTTGTGTTTCCCTGTTGAGCTGCAGGTGGAAGTATAGAAACAAAAAGAGGGACTTTGCCACTAAAAAGACTGAAACGTTGAAAGATATCTACTGGATTTGACTGAAGCTTCATATCAGCTTCAAGAAGGATCTTCTGATGGTCAGTATGAACAGGAGGAATGATTATGAGGTGATGAGATGATCAGATGATTGTCTTATCATTTTAATATAAAAATAAGTTTTCTTTGGGAGTGTGTGTGTGTGTGTGTGTGTGTGTGTGGACAGGAATGTTCTGCTGTTATTGTTGAGAGGCCCCACTGGTCTTTCCCCTTCCTGTTTCATGCCAAATAAGGTCATACTCCAGGATCTAGTATAAACAAAACACTTCAACAATGTGGTTTGATTTCTTGAGTCTTGGGGAACTTTGACTCTTATGTAACATACATGTGCATGTCAATAGATATCCTGTGGCTGTTTGCCACTGATTGTACTCATACAAGCTGAAACATTGACTAATTATAGATCATTTCTCTGTTCCTTCCTTTGTTTTTTCCTCTTCTGTTCCTTTCTTTTGTTCGGTTTGACGAGCTGATGAAAGTCTTTGAGCGTTCTGTCTTCTTATTGTACAACAATCATTCTTAATCTTCAACCAGCAGTGTTTTGTGAATTATTTCATGAGTGTTTTCAGACAATTTCCCAGAGCAAGAAAAACAGGTTTTAATGTTCACTTGAGCTCCTCGCTGCTGTTTTAAGACACTTTGAAATATTGTTTGTCTTTGCTGCGTTGCCTTTGCCCCCTCCAGATGACTACATTTCCCACAATCCCACAGGTGTACCTTCTCTCCTGGTATGTCGTCCAAAACTGTGCTGTGGGGTTTTTCCTTAGAAGAAAAGCAACGGTCGCAACAACATCTTCAAAATCTGCAACAGGTCAAGAGATCAATTTAAATTATACACCATATTGACAAAAGTATGTGGACAGCTGAAACAGTTCCAACCAAGAGTCCAAAACCTAAAAATACTCAGTTTGAGGAGTTGGAGCCAGAGAGTGTTTAGAATTTTTGCTTGAAAAATTACAATATCTGTGATTTGATTGTATTTTTTTTTGGTTAAAACAATCTCAATTAAAGATATTAACACTAAAAAAAGAAGTTTGTGTATAATTCTGGGATGTAAACTCCTCTTCATGTCATTAAAACTCCAACAAAAATTAATTTGGAACTACTCTGATCATCAAATAATTGTTTTAATCATATTTTTAAGCAAACATTCAGTTGTTGCAGCTTCTCAAATGTGAGAATTTGCAGCTTTTCTGTGTCACACACGATAGAAAAACTGCATATGTTTGGATTTTTCACATTTGAAGACGTCTCTTTAAACTTTAAGAAATTAAAACAGGTGTTTATTCTGACATTTCATCGACAAATCAAGAGAATAATCAGCAGTTTAATCAATAATAATGTATGTGGATGTTGTTTCTGCTCTGGGACCGACCTCCTGGCTCGTAGAAAACATCTGATCCCAGGATGACGTCCAGTTTTGGAAGCAGGACGAGGTCAGGTGAGACTTCCCCCCAGGTGAGACCCACCACGAGCACGTCAGCGAGGCCGTTGGCTTCACAGCTGCGCCTGCAGTTCTCCAGACACGCCGGCCTCTTGGCGTCGTCGGACAGGATCACCTTCGCGCCGCACCTCGCCGCCACCACACCCGGTAGACTCACACCTGCGCCGAGCTGCGGAGAGAAATAACGCGTTCCCGTCATGTTGTTGAAGTTCGAGCTCCTCTTCTGAAGATCCGTCTCACCTCCAGCACCGTCCGGCCGCTCAGCTCCTCCCGCTGCGTCCACAGATACTGAGCCAGCACCACCGCACACGGCCACACATACATGCCGTACTGCGAGTCCAGGACCTGAGAGGGACGGGCACAGTTTACAGAGGAACAGAGTCGTTGTTATGGATATTTCCATAACTGAAGGGTGACCAAAGCTACTAAATGTCAAACTGTACTCTTGTCTTCTCAAACAGAAGATAGAGGCTGTTTGATAAGCAGGAGCCTCACAGGTGAACCGAGGCCAGGATGCAGACCATCACCAGACGAAACGAGACAACAACTAGAGGTCACAGATTTATGATTGGGAACTGATGAACCAGTTTCTCTGATCTGTTTAAAGGCTGGTTTTGGGACTTTCAGAGCTCAGAAGAGTCGGAGACGACGTCCAACAAAGACGTGGACTCTGTATTGTTCTCCCTTGGTCAAGGTTTCAGAAAATTCAGCAAACTCTTCTTCTGGTTTTTCTTCTTCAAACTGAAAACTGCCAACATCAGAGAATCCACAACAGTCGTCAACTGTTGATCATCAACTATTTTCATTATCAATTAATCATTTTAGACAAAAAAAAGTCCAAACTCTCTGATTCCAGCCTCATAATGTGAATATTTTCTGGTGTCTTTCGTCCTCTATGACAGTAAACTGAATATATTTGGGTTGTGTGACATTTGAGGACGTCGCCTTTGGCTTTGGGAACCAGTGATCTACTTTTTCAACATTTTCTAGACCAAACAACTAATTGATTAATCAAGGAAATAACCACTGCTTGCAGCACTAGTCCATGTGTAGGCAGTACTGTATATTAGATACTCAACTTGTGCTCAGATTGTGTCTCTATACTGCCTCCTTGTGGGCAAAGATTAAAAAGGATAGCATGGATACATTACAGGTTGCCAATAACGATATTCCTTTAAAAAAAAAAAGAAAAAAAAAAAAACGAGGTTTATTGCAGGTGACTTGTTTAATAAAGCAGGACTCTGTTGAATGATGATGTACAAATGCATCTGTGAATTTTTTCTTTTTATTTTAATGTATATTTTGTACCTTGTTTGTGTTGGATGTTTTTAAAAATGACTGACAATGAAGCCGAAATGAAATTAACTAATCAAACTCAACCAAACATTTTTAATGAATACATCTTTGTGTTTTCTGTTCTGTTCGTTTTCTGTTCTATCCTTTAAATACCCATATTTACCTTAAATATACATATTTTAATAGCATTTTATAGCCATGACAGCATATCGATAAGCTGATGTCAGCTCCACGCAGAGGTATATTACAAACTACTGAGCATCCAGTACAATAATAATGTATTTTTAGTCAAACTGACCTCAGGTATGGAGACAGAAAGTGTGTTTTTCTTGTTTTCTTCAAAGGTGAAAACTTTGTAAGCTAAGCTAACGTTAGATGTTTCGCCTCCGCTGTGGTCCATCGTGCACGTCAATATCTCCTTAATTAAACAAATACATCTCCAGATAATGTTCTCACTCCTCGGCTTCTCATGAGATAATAATATTAAACCATTTTAATTTATGTTCATGTTTTTATCATATCATTCTCAACCACGCTTTTGCCTTTTTCCCTTCCCCATGCTATGTTCCCGTCCACCAAAACACAAGAAGGACACACAGCAACAGCCAATCAAATCCCTGCTCTATGACTGGCGGGAAGGCTCATTCAACATTTCAACCAATCGCTGTTTTGCTTTCGCAGTTGCTCTGGCCAATGAGCGTTCTATCTAGCCAAGCAGGGGCGGGCGCTATTGAGTTGCAAAAGCATTGTGTCTCCTGCCAGCTAACAAACTAGCTCCTGTAGTTGGTAACTGTTTATTAAAGTATTCCGAGCAGGCAGGTGTAAAAGCTTCCTGACATTTGTTGGTAAAGATCTGAAGACGTGTTTTAAATATCACCCGACTTGTGGTTCTGTTGTCTTGTCACATAATTACGGCGAGAGTATCAGCTAGCCGGGTATCAGTGAATGCTAGTAGCGTCGTATGTGTCTCTGCACTAGTGTCGGGTTAGCTCCATAGCTAGCTGAGCCGCGATAACACTCAGGAGGAGGAATGAACCATAAGAGTAAGAAGAGGATTAAAGAGGCGAAACGGAGCGCCAGGCCCGAACTAAAGGATTCATTAGACTGGATAAAGCACGATTATCATGAGACTTTCGACCTGTCACATCACACCGTGAAGGTAAACTGTCACAATGTAGTGTTCAGAGCTAAGCTAACAGCAGCTAGCCGCCGCAGGAGTGCAGTTTGTCACGTAGGCAAAGAAACCTGAAGAGCTGCTTGTCATATTATGCATATTCAGACTTTCAGCTAACCTATATATATATACACTGAAAAAGTTTTGTTACGTAGCGTTTCATATACTTATTCTGATAGCTCTACTGCCTCAAAAGTGTTCAGATAAACATCAATCTGAGCAAAGATTGTAGATGGAAACACCTTCAGTCAGTGATTTAATGAACAGTGGTGGAGTCACATGTACCACATTAAACAGGGAAATATTGTACTTTCTACTCCACTACATTTATTTAACAGCTTTAGTTACTTTTCAGATGAAGATTTGACACAATGGATAATATAACAAGCTTTTAAAATACAACACATTGTTAAAGATGAAACCAGTGGTTTCCAACCTTTTTGTCTTTTGACGTCTTACAAACAGCAGTGTGTAGTCGGGGTCACATTTCACATGTCTGAAGTCTTATTAATAATCTAATGATGTCATATGTAATAATATATCAGTCTCTTACTGCAACACTTTAACTACATTAAGCTCATAATACTTGTCATGAAGGACTTTTACTTCCAAACTGAGAGTTTTTACATTATTTTATTGGTACTTTTATTAAAGTAAAAGATCTGGAAACGTCTTCCTCTGATAATAAAAATGAAGTTAAATGAAAGTATTTTCTCAGACGGAGGAGAGCAGCTGTTAGGTGAATCTGGTGCTTTAAATGTATTAACTGTCTAAATAAACAATAGTAATAACAAGAAATTAATTTGCAACTATGATGATCAGTTGACCCTTTTAGTCGTTTTTAGGGCTGCAACTAACCATTATTTTCATTATCAATAAATCTGTTGGTTATTTTCAGGGTTAATCAATTAGTTGTTTGATCTATAAAACGTCAGAAAATCTCTTAGTGTGACAGAGACTAAAGAAAGCAGGAAATATTCACCTTTAAGAAGCTGAAACCAGAGAAATTAGACATTTCCTTCTTAAAAATGATTCATCAATCAATAAAATAGTTGGTGATTAATTGATTAATCAGCTAATTGTTGCAGTTGTAATCATTTTTAAAGCAAAGTTTCATTTATTTCAGCTTCTCAACTGTGAAGATTTGCTGTTTTTTTCGTCATATGACAAAAATTAATCAGTTATTGAAGAAAAGAATCAGCAGATCAATCAGTAATGAAATAAATCATTAACAATAAATCAGAGGATGAAATATGTTCTGCTGTTGCCGTTTCAGGACAACGTTGAGCGCGTGGACGCCCTCCACCTCACTCCCGACGAGTTCATCCAGCGCTTCGAGCGTCCCTACAAACCCGTCGTCCTGCTCAACTGCCAGGAGACGTGGCCCGCCCGGGAGAAATGGACTCTGGAGCGCCTCAAACGCAAGTACCGCAACCAGAAGTTCAAGTGCGGCGAGGACAACGACGGCTACTCGGTGAAGATGAAGATGAAGTACTACGTGGAGTACCTGGAGGCGACCCGGGACGACAGCCCGCTCTACATCTTCGACAGCAGCTACGGTGAACACGCCAAGCGCCGGAAGCTGCTGGAGGACTACCAGGTGCCCGTCTTCTTCAGGGACGACCTGTTCCAGTTCGCAGGCGAGAAGCGCCGACCGCCGTACAGGTGTGACCTTCGTTTGAAGCTCTGCAGGTTCTCAGCCAGCATCTACAGGCAGATCTACAAGTTTAGTGTTCTTCAGACAGCCGTCCGATCAGGGGACGACTGGACCGGACAAACGCAATGCATTCTGGTAGTTGTAGGAATCCTAGTTTAAGAGCGAGTTTGAGGAATCTGCAGCTGTTTTCTCAGTTTATTATTTTCACAGCAGTGAATTTTCTCCTTTCAGCTCTTCAGCGTCAGAGGAGTCGAGGTGGATCTTGTTCTTTCATTTATTATTAATCTGTAGAATATAATGAAATATATCTTGTCCACCAGAACATAAAGATATAAATAGAGGCGGTATAAAAAGCTCAGAGACGTTAGACTTTAAAAACAGAGTTAAAAATACTGAAGGTCCAGAGTGACTCTACGGCTCCACCAGCTGGCTGAACGGAGGAAAGACGCTCTGCTGAAATACTGTTGATCTGCAGCTGTGTGTCAGGATCTGATTGATTGGTTGATTGATTGGTTGATCACATTGTGCTTTAATAGGGCTGCAACTAACTAACATTAACATTTCCTCAATTAAACCTGGTTTAGTTTAAAGTTTGTTTTTCTAAATGTTAATTTAATAATTTGATGTCGGTGGAACGATAAAGGAACGCAGACCTGAAGCTGCTGCACATAAACTGCAGTTATCTTCAAAAAGGTTTAGTGTTTGGAAACATTTCTGGATTTAATGACTGAAAACCTTTTTTAAAGTGAACATGAAGAATATTGTGAAGAGTCAAAAACACAACAAGAAAAGACATTTAACCCGTAAATGACACTTTAATCTCATTATTCTCACACAGACAGAAGAATGTGATGCAAACAGAAATCGACGCCGAGAATCAGTTCGCTCAGTGAAACATCACAACAGGATGTGACATCATCACATTTCTTGTTTTGTTCAACAAACCGTCCAAAAATATTCAATTCAGTTTAATTTAACAGCAAAAAAACCCATCAAATTCTCATTTTTAAGAACTTTGAACCATCACATGTTTGTGTGTTTGCATGAAACAACAATTAATATTCAGCGTTTCTTCATTTAGCAGCAAGAGATGAATCCAAATGAAGACTGTGATTTATCCTTCATGTTATCTGAAGTGTGTCCAGATGCTTTAGAAGTAGTGATTATATAGTGATTAAAATGTTTTTATCACTAAACATTCAACCAGTTAGACACAAACACCACAGCTAAACTACAGAGGAATCACTGACATTCATTAATATATTAAATATATTTAATTTAAATGTATTATTATTAGATGGATTCAGTAACACTTCACTGTGGAGCTGCAACAATTAAACGATTAGCTGCAAACTATTAAATTAATCTGCAGCAGTTTACAGCATCATGTCGTCAACCAGAAGAAGAGCTGCAACCATTAGACGATTAATTGATTAGTTGGCAACTATTTTTATGATTGATTAATAATTTTCAGTCATTTTTTTATTAAATAAAAGTCCAAATTTTCTGATTTCTTTAGTTTTTATGACAATAAACTGAAGATCTTTGAGTTTTTGGACATTTGATGACGTCATCTTGAGCTTTGGGAAACGCTAATCTACATTTTTTTTAAACCATTTTCTGATATTTTATTGACCAAAAAGCACATCTGTTAATGGAGAAAACAACTGCCGGGTTAATTGATAATGAACCAGAACCAGCAGCCTGGAGTTGGAGATGTATTATTGTATTATTAGATGAATCCAGTAACACTTCACTGTAGAGCTGCAACAATTAAACGATTAGCTGCAAACTATTAAATTAATCTGCAGCAGTTTTAAGTCGTTTTTTTATGAAATAAATGTCCAAATTTTCTGATTCCAGCTTTTAAAATGTGAATATTTTCTGGTTTCTTTAGTTTTTATGACGGTAAACTGAATATTTTTGAGTTTTTGGACAAAACGAGACATTTGATGACGTCATCTTGAGCTTTGGGAAACATTGATCTACATTTATTTGACCATTTTCTGATATTTTATTGACCAAAAAGCACATCTGTTAATGGAGAAAAACAGATGAATTGATGATGAAAATCATCAGTTGCAGCCTTGATGTAGTCCTACTGGTCCAGAACCAGCAGCCTGAAGCTCCCAGTTTGAGAACCGCCGGTCTGTAAAATCAGTCGTTGAAGCTTCTTGTCAAACAGGAAGCGTGAGAAGCTGACGGACATGTGAACTGTGTGTTTTATCTCCTCGTCTCCTCCTCAGGTGGTTCGTGATGGGCCCGGCTCGCTCCGGCACCGGCATCCACATCGACCCGCTGGGCACCAGCGCCTGGAACGCCCTGGTTCAGGGTCACAAGAGGTGGTGCCTGTTCCCCACCAACACCCCCCGCGAGCTGATCAAAGTGACCAGAGAGGACGGAGGCAACCAGCAGGACGAGGCTATCACCTGGTTCAACGTGGTCTATCCCCGCACGCAGCAGCCCAACTGGTCCCCCGAGTTCAGACCGCTGGAGATCCTCCAGAGACCCGGAGAGACCGTGTTCGTGCCTGGTCAGTGAAGCAGCATCGTTCTCTGAATCTGATTAACGTCTGTGGTTCTCCGGAAAAGATGGTTCATGAATCATCAGAGTTCAGCTTCTTATTGACGGGTCGATCGATTGTTCTTCAGGTTGACAATCGTTTTACAAACGTTTACCAGCAATTATACGACCCGACACTTATAATATAATAACCGAGTTTCCATCCGGCGCACTTCTTAACTAGTGATCTGCAAAAATGAGCGAATCTTTTCAGTGTATGCAGAGGGTTAGCCCGTCGATCCTGGACTTTTCCCGCTCACTGTAGGTATCGAACGACATCAAATGAACCGTTCCCTCAAACTCTCCTCTGTAGTTCCCCGCTGGTCGGTCAGCAGAGTCCCTCTCAGACGCAGCTCCTTGGCGAACACCAATGCACTTAACGGAGTGTAGAGAAAATAAAATAAACATGCTCCTAGCTCTCTGATCACCGCCTTGTTGGCATCTACTTCCTGCCAGGGCCAAACTTGCTGGTGTTGTTGTTTCCTGTCTGGATCCCTGCTGGGGTTGTTTCAGCCTCACATGTACGTCACTTTGGGTAAAAGCGTCTGCTAAATGAAGAATGGAAGTGTAGAGCGTTCGAGGGAAGGAGAAGCGATGTAGTGGGACTGGAGTGGAGGCTGCTGCTCTGGAACCAGCAGGTCTGATCCCTGACCCTTAAAAAGACCAACAGATCGCTGTCAGTGTCACATTGAGCTCACACAGGTCCTTCTGTGGACGTCTTTTCAGATGCCTCTGTGTATAAATAGGATTTATAGATTTACATCGTCTATTTTCCATAAAACAATAAAACAACAGCGATGTGCACCGCCGACAGTCACTTCAGCAGTAGCAAGGGAGGAAACACGATCTCTCTGTGGAGCTTCATTTATATTTACTACGTTCCAGGGAAAGTTCCTGCAGAGGAAACGTACAAACTCAGATATTCTGTCGAGGCAGCACAGGAAGATTTACTGACTGTTGGGAGTTTTTCAGTCTTACATGCTGCTTAGACCTAAATTTCCAGGTATTTTGGAACCAGAGTAACTAAAAGTCTCTGTCAGACTGCAGGTTAGACCCACATGGAGTTCATAAATGACGGCAGCGTTTAAAACGTGAAGTTGAGCTACATGAACAAACCTTTAGTGTGCTCCCTCCTGGCTCAGAAGCAGCCTGCCGTACTCCAGCGACTTGTTAACAGTCGTGTTGTTCGGTTGCATCGACTTGTGACTGAACAACAGAAGTTGAAGCAGCCGACAGGAGGAACTGTGTTTTTACATTTTTAGTTTGTTTGGTGCGTCTGCAGACTGTCGGCACAGACGGACGTATTTAGACACAAACAGCTCTGTGTGAGACAGATGTGACCTGGATTCATGTAATGCCAACAGAGCTGATGGTGATGAAGCTGGATTAAACCCTCAGCTGCAGGATTTAGACTTCACCTGACTGACTGACTGACTGACTGGAGAAATACCGTTAGAGGAACAACAGTTGTGTATATTACACATTTGCATCATTTAAAAAAAAAGTACAGTTTTTGAAGTCTGGCATGGATGCAGACGGCTTTAAGAAGTCCTGTCGTCACAGTGAAGGTTTACTGATGGAAACTGAGGTTTGTCAAGAAACAGTTTGAGCACAAAACATCCTGTAAAACCACAAACTTTTCATGTTTGTGCTCAGCGGGGGTGTATTCAAAACACTAACTGTTCTCAACGGTTACTGAGCGTTTACTAAACGTACTGAACGTTTACTGAATCAGTGTTTCTCCTACAATTATATCAACAAGAACCCGCCAGGACAAAAAATATGTTTTAATGCCAGAATTAACAACAAATATCCATCATTCAGAAATATTTAGCGTTTGGGAGTCTGTGCAGCGCTGTGAGTTAACCGCTGTGTCGTTGCCTGGGAAACGAGTATAACGGTTACGAGCTTAACGCGAGTCAGACGCAGAGAAAGTGACGGTGGATACGAGCGGAGCAGAGGAAAAGGTTAGCGGTAAGTTGTCAGTCTGGCAGTAAATGTACAGCACAGACTACAGTGTGTCAGTTAAATGATGAAAAGTCACGTCTGTTGTTTCTCCAAGTGCTGGAAAAGTGAAGGTTAGCTCCAAAGTTAGCAACGATACGTTAGCCTAGCATGAAGACGCTAAACAGAGAAATACAGGACAGAGATGTGTAGCTGCGGAGTTCACTGAGCGCTCGTTAACCGTTAACCGTTAACCGTCCTTCCAGGAGTAACGGGACTACAACGCTATAAATTTGACTTTTTGTTTTTGCACAATATGCACCAAAAGTTATTTTTTTTAGTCAAAAGTAACACAGATGATACCACATAATGTATTTACATATTTTCATAGCACCTTTTGAAAACGAGAAGTACAAGGTGCTTCATAGAAAACAACATAAAATACGGAGAACAGAGAAATTAAACAAAAAAAAAAAATAAAAGAATAACATACACAGAAAATATAATAAAAACAGAGATTTAAAGGATTGAAACAGATGAAACGTATAAAAATATTAAACACATGCTGGTCTGTACAGGTGAGTTTTTAAAAGCTTTTAAAACGAGTTTTAATTGAGATCATCAATACTGACAGATCGACTGACTGACACTAATCAGCTGATCGGCCTCCTGCAGAGCTCTGATGTTCAGTCGTGTGGATGTGCAGCCTTCTCTGGTGTTAATGGTAACTAGCTGTGTGTCCGCAGGCGGATGGTGGCACGTCGTCCTCAACTTGGACACGACGATCGCCGTCACTCAGAACTTCGCCAGCACCACCAACTTCCCCATCGTGTGGCACAAAACCGTCCGAGGCCGACCCAAGCTCTCCAGGAAGTGGTACCGGTAAGAATCCGACACTCGGCAGCTCGTGATTCATGTTTGTTTCTTTTAAATACTCAACATTATTACTGATGTTTCTGTCTTCGGACTAAAAGCTGTGATTATGAGGAATATTTACAGCCCAGGTACAGCACGTTTTACCCGTTAGACTCGAGTTTTAATGCTGTTCATCATTCGTGACGTGAAAACATCAGATTTCAGATCAGAGCAGGAAACATTTGCTACAGTTATATATATTTAGGGTTATGCTGTCCCCCTGTAATAATCTGTGTTATAGCTTTTTTTCATCATTTTGATTCATATCTTAAGAAAAAATACTAAAATTTTCTGTTTCCAGCTTCTTAAATATGAACTTTTAGTCCACGACGACATTAACTGAATATCTGAAATCCTACTGTTGCTGTTAAAATTCAGTTAAATGACTTTATGTTGACAGAAATCACTTTAAATGCAGCTGATCGCCTCGGAGACTCTACACACACCTTCATATTTTGTGTAAGAAGTTTGTAGTGAACGTTTTCTGCTGCCAGGAGTCAAATCGATAATGAAGGAGCGAGGGATCATGGGAGTTGTTGTTCAGATTCCTTCAGTGTTGATCAGTCAGGTTTTTATCTTCCTCTCCAGAACAAACAGACCTGCTTTGTTTTGACGGCAGCTGCCTCCTTAAAAGCCTTTTATCAAATTTACATGAATCAATATGTACATCTGTGTTTATTATCCACGTTAACCATTTACAGGAGTTAAACTGGGCTCAGCGAGAAGCGTCCACCTGATAACGAGTTGACTGTTGACTGACCAAATGAAACGGACGTTACCTTGATTAAAATTTAGGGAGATTTCTCTGAGTTTGAACATCGTTGGAAACAGTTTTGATAATGTTAATATACAACTCAAGAAAATATATAACAAGTCTAGTCGTTTATAGACATTTTAATGTGGAAAAGTTACATATTTGGTCTTTAAAAGGCAGAAAAAACTGCTTTATAAAAAGTTCACTATCGTCTTTATATTTTCCTATTTGGAGTCACGCAGCTGCATCTTGTGTCTGGAGGTGGTGGAGTTGATGTCACTCTGCTTGTGCCTCTCATGTGCTGTTAAACCTTCAGGTTTGTTGTAGTTGTTGAATAAGGCAGCTGCTTTTTATAAAGTTACCAAGCATCCTTTTATTTGTGTGTAATTTTCCACACGCTGCTCCTCAGACTATCTGACCAGCACGGCTTTGCTCTCTTGTGTCTTCCTTCATCTTTATTCATGAGTTCAGTTTATGGACGGATCAAAGAGCTGCGACAGGTCGAGCCCGGCGCTACTTCAAACGCTCTGTCGCATTTATACACTGCAGCAGGTGACTGAAGGCCAGCGGCGCTCTAACACACGTCTGTGAGGAAGAAACAGGATGTGTGTGATCTTTCTCTCACTGGACGTTACAACTAGCCTGTTTGACCAATAGAAAGCTTCCTTCTGGCTGAACGCCGTTAAACCAGATCGTCTCTAACTGCAGCTTGTTTTTGTCGTCAGCATCTTGAAGCAGGAGAGACCTGATCTGGCGGCTCTGGCAGACAAAGTGGACCTGCAGGAATCGACGGGCATCGCATCCGACAGCTCCAGCGACTCTTCGTCATCGTCATCCTCCAGCTCGTCTGACTCCGACTCTGATGTACGTCCCGACACAAACACACACACACACACACACACACACAGTTACTCTCAGGGTAACCGCTGTGAAACAATCAGAAAATAAGGTTTTATTGATCTGATTCTCCGGCTTTGTTGCTACCAGCGCTCCCTCTCTCCATTCACTCTCTAGCTCGCTCAACCACAGCTGCTCGCTCTCTCTCTCGTCTTTGGCGGCCAATCACAGCTGTAAACTCTGCGGTGACGGAGGACGAAGACGTTTCTCTGTTTGATAACGTTAAAAGTAAAGTTAAGACTTCGCTGTCAATCGAGAGAGAGAGGGAGCACTGGTAGCAAGAAAGCAGGTGAATCAGATCAATAAAAGCTTATTAATGAATGAAGTTATTAATGTACTGAATGTTTAATCATAACGAGAACCTCGCCAGGCCCAAACTAAAACGGCAGCTTATCGATTGGTTGAAGTTTCTGCACGGTTTCAGTCGAGCAGGATTTTCTTCCAGCCCTACAAACTTGTTCCTGATGGAAACTAAACATCATTTATTGCAGCTTTAAGTTCAGATTTCTGGCATGTTGCCTTTTATTTTTTTATGGTAAACAGGAAGTGGATCATGGTGTGACTTGTGCCTCAGGGATGTTTTTTATTTTTATGCTCAAAGACGTGTTTCCTTCCTGCCGCGTGTCGGATCTAAACTTCTGCTGAGTGTTACAATCCCTGCTTATAATAAATCCTCACGCTCAGGATCACAGCTGTCGGTCTGGAGTTACTGCTGCCATGTGACGGATACGTGTGTCCATGTCTGTAATCCACTGTTACCGTGTTGTTGTTGTTGTTGTCGCTGTGCCTCCCCCGCAGGCCGAGTCAGGCTCCGAGGGCGACGCCATGTCTCACCGCAGGAAGAAGAGACGCACCTGCAGCATGACGGCCAACGGAGACACCCGCAGCCAGGACGACTGCGTCAGCAAGGAGAGGAGCTCGTCACGGTGACCCCGCCCCTTCCTCCTCCCCGCCGCCCCTCCTTCTCCTCCTCCCTCGAGCTTTCCGTCCAGGCCCCGCCCACCACCACCACCCCCAGCGGTGACTCCTCCTCTCACAAACACACCTGCGACTCCCAGCTGCTGCTAGGCTAGTGTAGGTAAACCTCCCCCCGTCTGTCTGGAGGATTTGCTGGAGACCCGCCACCACTGTGCTTTTCAACACCGATCAATCAATCAATCAATCAATCAATCAATATGTGTTTGTCTGCGTAGCTTCTTATTAGTGAGAGGAGACGGAGGGGGAATGTGAAGATGACGGACTGGTCCCGGGTTTGAGGGTTTTTTTGTTTTTTGAGACGCGACTCCAAGAACTCGTTGTTGTTGTTGTTGTTGTTGGGCTTTAAACTCTCTTGTGCTGCTTTCTGGTTTGAACTTGTGAGGAAAATCTGGGAATCTTTTAACTGTAAGAATGATTTTCTTTGTTTTCGTTTTGACACATTCAGCCATCAGAAGAAAATATAAACATGAATCCTAAAACACAGACAGACAGACAGAAGGCTGCTGCAGCTGAGCAGGTCTTTGTGTTTATGGGTTCTGGACAGAACCACCAGCACTAACAGATAAATGTCTGTACACCTGAACGGGCCTCTAACAGCTGATCAGAAACTGAAATTCACCCACAAAACATTTGACAAGCGAGGAACACGTCACATGTCCGAGCTTCTCTGTGCCATTTAGTCCTACTTTTGACATTTCTTTGCTCTTCAGATTGTAGCAGAGCCGCAGCTAACGCTTCTTTTCTGTTGATTGTTTTCCTCGATCAATCGATTAGTTCTCTCCAACGTGTCAAACATGCGGATCAATGATTCCCAAAGTCCAAGATGACGACTTCAAAATGTTTTTGTTTTGTCCACAACACAAAGATCTTCAGTTTACGGTCACAGAGACGAAGGAAACCAGAAAATATTCACATTAAAGAAGCTGAAATCAGAGAATTTAGACTTTTTTTTCTTTAAAAAAAGATTTAAAACTGAAACTAATCGATTAATCGACTAATCGTTGCAGCTCTACAACAATCCCAAACCTTTTTCTACATTCAGATTCTTTAGTTTTTGTCCAACCAAAAGCCCAAAACCAAAAGATATTCCACTTACTTCAGTTTGAAAATCAGGAAAAAGTGTCAAATATTCAAATTTCAGCAGCTGGAACCAACAAACATTTGGCGTCTGAAGTAATGAATCTGTTCTGTTCTCCTTCAGGGACGCTGATACGCATATTTAAGCCCGAGAGTTAAAGTGCAGAATCTGTGCAGCTGGTGTTCATCTGTTGCTAAAGTGCCTATAAAGAATTGATGATGATGATGATGATGATGATGTGTGTCGGCCTGCGAGGCGTGTCAGTGTGACTGACCGTGTTCGGTGTTTTTAAAAAAAAAAAGGGTTCTTAAACTAAATGTGAAGGCGCTGCTGTCTGTCGGTGTGCGGTCGGTCACACGGTGCCTTCCCATCTGCCTTTCTGTCTGCGAGCGTCTCCTCCCTCCTCTGAACTGTAGTAGCTGTTAGCACGCAGGACGCCGACGCAATGAGAGCGAGGGAGAGGAGCCTCGTCACGTGTGGAGACGGGACACTCAGACAGAGCCTGATGTGATTTAAAAAAAAAAAAAGCTCATTTTTGTTGGTGAATAAAATCTTTTCTATGACTGAAAACATGTTTGTCTGATCGTTCTGCTTTCTTTTAAAACTTCTGGAAGGTTGTTTTTATTGAAATAAAGATGTGATTGGTCGCTCGTTACTATGGAAGATAAAAACAGACAACAGATTAGACATTTAACAGCTAAGAACGTCAGTAATATGTTACAAATAAGACACAGTATCTCAAATTTTAGATTATAATTTAAGTATAATTTTGTATTTAAATGTTCACAGTGGAGTCTTCCTTATATAAGTCTGTTTTATTGTAAAAATATGATTTACTAAATTGAAATGGATAATACGTCTGTTAATATAAGTCATGATTATAAATGACTGTATCAGAAATGATGTTTTAAGTTGCAATAATGAGAAAGAACCGAAGTGAAGAGTTAGAAAAACAAATGAATGATTAAAACAAGGAATACATCATATAAATACTGGAAATTTGTTGAGTATTTTTTTTTTTATTTTTATGACCCAGTATCACAGATTATATATATTTCTCTCAGGTCTTTACAATATATACAACAATACATCTGTCTTTAGACCTTTAATTTGAAGAGGGAAAACTCTAACAGGAAAAAAAAATGGAGGAATTTAAAGTCCTTATTTAGTTTGAAAAGCACCCCAAAAAAATTAAATATACACACATATATATGTTTACATGTGTGTTTTATTGTTTATTCTGACAGTTCACAATCACAACAGGTATTTTATTTTGTAAGCGGTAGCAGCGGTTGCTTCCGGTGGTTTGTGGCCGTTATGTTGTATTGAGAGGCGGGACGCGGCTCAGTCAGTGTGTGTATGACTGCAGGCTGATAGACACACACCGTCCTCCTCTCTCTCTCACACACACACACACTGAACTCCTGATCAATAACTTTATTAAAAAAAAACACAAACTGTCCTCCATCATGGATCTGGACCCAACCGTCATCCTTCCCGCCATCCTCTTCACGGTCGTTGCCATTTATTTCGCCTCGTCGCTGCTCAGTAAGAAGCCCGGCGCCTCCTCCTCCTCTGCCGGGAACAAGAAGCCTAAAGTGGGATACGGAGATGACGTCCCTCCGTCCAGAGCTCTGGCACAACCGATCCGACACGAGCCCGAAGCCTCCCCGCGCTCCGAGCCACCTGCTCCGGCTGTGGAGGACATCGGAGCCGCGGAGACCATCCAGGAGGTAGAAGTTAAGGTAACATTGATATATATATATTTTTTTAATTTAATTAAATGATTGGTTTATAAAATATCCAATAATGTCGTGGATACCCACATTTTTTATTATGGATGTTTAATTTTTTAACTAAAATAAGATTCATACAAAAAGAAATGTTGCATGAAATTAAAAAAATATACAGTAAAATGAAATAAAACTAGGATTTTTATAAATATAAATGCAGAACAAAGGGAGGTTTTGTATCCAATCAATTTAAATTCCTTCTTTTGTCAGAATAGCACTTAAAAAATTAAATATATTGAATTATTGAAATAACAGTGACATTGAAAAAGGGTTAAAAAACCAACACAATCCTCACATGAGCAGCTTTAACCAGTAAATAATTGTGTTTTCTAATTGATAAATGTCACAAAGCAATTAACCAATCAGTGATGATTATTCTGTGAAACCTGATCGATCAATCAACTTATCTTTTCACAAACTACAGACAACAGAAAGATGTGCCAGGTGATGTCATGATTGACGTCTGGTGGACATTTTCACTATTTTCTAAATAATCAATATAAAAAGTGATCCACACATTAATCAATAATGAAAATAATCATTATTTAAAGCTCCTAGATATCAGCTAACATTATGTTGTCATTGATCATCAGATATTATTTCTGCTTAACGAGTTCACTAGTAAAGAGCTGCAACGATTAGTCGATTAATTGATTAGTTGGCAACAATTTTGATGATTGATTATTTGTTTTCAGTCACTTTGTAAAGAAAGAAACACGTAAATTTTCTGATTCCAGCTTCTTAAAAGTGAATATTTTCTGTTTTCTTTCGTCCTCTATGACCGTAAACTGAACATCTTTGGTTTGTGGATATTTGGAGACGTTCAGGACGAAACACCGACTGACATTTTTCTCCACTTCAGACGAATAATCGATTCATTTAGAAAAATAATCTACAATGAAAATGATTGTTATTCGCAGCCCTGCTAAAAGTCACAGCTCATAAAGGATAAAGATAAACAAGCTACAAATGCTAACATCAGTTTAACAAAGCCAGTAATCGCTTATAAAACATGATGAGATATCGACATCATATCAACCTTAACGAGTCAAACACGAGTCTGACTTTAATATGAATTGATCAGCTTTAACTATGACACACTGCTGCTGCTGCTGCTGCTGCTGCTGGTGGTGATCCAGTCTGATGGATCATTAGCGCTGCTGGGTCACTCTGTGATCAGCTTAGAGTGCTGCTCCTCTGGCCCGCTGACACTCAGACCTGCTGCTCCTTAATTCAATTTACCAGATTAGACGCTAAAGGACATTTCCTGCTATTTGTGGTTAATCTTTGCTCTTTTATCTCGCATATATACATTCACTGTGGTTGAGGTATAGATCTGCCATCTCTTCCTCCAGAGTGTTGATTTGCTTGTGCACACTGTGTCGCCGCCATATATGGAAAATGTTGCGATAGTTTTGGGGAACATGGAGTGAAATGGACTACAGCCCGAAGCTCTGTGTTGTGTTCACCCTGCTGAAGCATTTGAATGCCGGCTGATGTTCCAGCAGCAGCAGCAGCAGCCGTAAACTCGCATGCAAATCAGGCAGCAGGACAGAAACTCCGCTGTGGGACGCGGTTATCCTCCGCAGGTCAGGCAGCGTGTTGACCTCTCATTTGTTCCCTTCTTTTCTGACCTTCGAGGCCTTTAAAAAGCCTGAGGAATGTGCCCACCGCTGCTGTAACATGCGACAGGCCCACCGTCTATATTTGGTGCCAAACATGAACCCTATATTTACACCTATGTCGGCGTTCATGGTGTCACATGGCTCTGAAATGGAGAGGTGGTTGGAGGGGGGGGGTGGAGGTGGAGGTGGCGCCTTCACACGGCTTCATGTGATGTTTGACAACTTGGAGGTTTGGCTCTGTTATTTCATCCTGCTGATCCTTCAACACCGGTCTTCAAGCCATGAAAAGCTGGTTTTGTTTCCTTCTGTAAAGTCACATTTCAGAGTTTTCTTTCAATGATTTCCCTCCAACGCAGAAACACAAAGGTCTCCTTGATATCTTCATGTTTGGATCCAAACCAACAATGAGCTGATCTACTAACTATTGTGTGTGTGTGTGTATCAAAGCCTGATGTATCTGATTCCTCCGTTGTTGCTCCAGAAACTATTAAAAACACGTTTCAGTTTGGACACATAAGTTTGTTTAGAAACGGCTCCAAAGACTAAAAACCGCGTCATGTTTTCAGTCTCCGGAGAGCAGTTCTGTGTACAGCAGACGCTACTGAGCATGTGCAGGAACACGCTTCTGTTTGCTAGCTCGTTGTGCTTCATATCAAAACCTCTGGACTTCATGCTACGTTCTAAACTTCTCAAAGAAAAGGTTGTGATGTTGCAAGGAACTACTCTCTGGAGACATTATTACAACTGTTATTGGTCTTTGGAGCCGATTGATGTGTTTTTAACAGTTTCTGGAGGGACGGCGGCTCATTTTGTTTGCGACTGCACTGACGAAGAGTTTCAAATCGACCGGCTTCTTCTCTGCGACAGCAGGAGGAGACTAAACTAAAGGTGATTTCTCAGAAACAAAAAGTTGAAATAATTCAAACTGACAGTCAGAACATAAAACCCCCTTTGATTATCACAACTATGAACTAACACAAGGTGCTTTTTTACGTCCACAGACTGGAACCTTCAACCAGATATTTACTAACACAGTCGTTCATCAACTGCAAAGATCTGAGAGCTCAACTTTTACTAAACAGAAAACACAAGACATCCTTCTGCTTCACTGCTCTATTAACCTCCCTGGAGGAGTAAATATTATCACAACGTATGTTATCAAAGTGACACCCTGACATGCTGCTCTGAGCCAAATATAAACCAGCCCTTTGCTGTTCTTTCTGCTGTACGAGTATCACGGACATAAATCTCGTGTGAGTGTTACTGAGCAGCGTCCCGCCCTCCTCTCTCCTCTCTGATAACGCTGTTTACTGCTCAGCTGTTCGCAGCAGCAGCATCACGGTGTGTTTTTACAGTCGTCTCTGTTGTCACTTTATTAGCTAGACCAGTACAATCTGATGCAGTCTTAAAGGTCCTCTTACCAGACGACCACCATGTCTGAAGACCAGGAAGGATGCGTTAAATAACCGTGACGCCATTGTTGTGTAACCGAGAACTTGAGCAGAAGAAGATGTGATGGCAGGTGGAGACACTAGCAGAGCTGCTCGTAACACAATATCAGCCATTTCATATCACGGTATAGCACGTTTTCTGTAAATTCAATGAATAAATATTTTACATAGAATGACCAAATTATATTTTGAATTATAATACTCGACAAATAAAAGCTACTTACTCATATTTGATTATTTTCTCCTTTTTTATTTTACAAAGCGTGTCAGAAAGAGAATAAACGATATAACATAAAGTGAAACCACATACGTTTTTATATTGTCACATCACACAGCTCTAGTCATCAAAATGTTTGTTTTCACACATTTATTCTGCCGGAGTCTCGATGTCACGACTTCAACTTGGTTCAGTTTTCTGGTTCTTTGTGTTTTTGGGTAGTTTTTGCTCAAAACAGCCGTTTGTTTGTTTGTTTGTTTGTTTGTGGTAGTGAAGTTTTGTGATTCCACCTTTCATTATGATGCTGTTTTATTGCAGATTTTGTTGATTTCATACTTAAAAATCCTGCAAAATCAGCCCGTGTTCTTCCGTCCACTCGTCCTTAAACAGTTTTCACCAGTCGAGTTTCCATCTGAACTAAAACATCAGAAAACCGATTTTTAAACAGTCGATGCTAATTCTCCTGGAAAGAAGAAACAGAAGAAGAGCAGAGCGACAGTCGGAGCTGAAGCCATGGAAACACTGGTGACATCACTTCCTGGTGTTGGAGAGCACGGTGGACAAACGGCTGACGTCACAGCTTCCTGCCGTTTAGAAGCGCTTTGATAACCGCCGTGTGTCACAGAAGGTTTTTCAGGCCGCGAAGCTCAAAGAGACGAGGAACTCACATCGCATCAACGACAGAGAGGTTGACTCATGATTCACAACAGTGCCGCTCACAAGCTCACAAACGCAGATGATAATATTTGGCGTTATTTTTGGCATTAAAGGATAGATCTCTCCAGCCTCTCGTTGGCCCGCCAGGCCAAAGACAAAGAAGAAGACAGCTGGCGGTGGATAAACGTCTGCCGCCATGTTTCGTCTCTTCAGGAGCTTCAGCTTCCTGTATGACATCATTTCCTGTTTCATTTTGCTTTTACACCTCGAGTATTTTTGCGTTTCCACTCGTGTTTTTTACGTGCAAACTTGCGGTGATCTAACACGATCCAACACGACGGCTCTGTGGAGACGTTTATGGAGATGTTGCTATGAGCTGGATCTCACTGAAGCTCATGTGGCTGAACTGGAATAAATCACTGCAGCCGGGCTCCAACATCTGGTGGACATACTTCTCTACTTCTCTACTATAGAGTGGAAACGCCAGGAATGAAAAGAAAATAAGAGTTTCTTGTTGTCTGAGGTGCAAACGTAAACGGACTGGAGTGAATAAAACGTCACCAAAGAGCTGAAAACATCTAACAGAACTGTCATATTTCCATCATATTTCCATCATCGCTCTTTAAACGACGTCGCCTCGTTGTTTCTTCTTCTGCTGATATTCACACAGCAGCATTTAGAATGAATTGAGCAACATTTTGATGGAAAGCTGACTGTTATCTTTGACTTATTGCAATATTTTAACAAGCAAACACTGGGGAAGAACCACTGCTTGTGTTGGACTTTAACTCCGGTGGTAAATAATCATGTTCTCCAAACTCCCAGCATGAAGTTTTCCCTCCCTGTTCCTCTTCCTGTGTCCAGATTTACGAGGCTGCAGCCGCTTCATGTATCACTGCTGTCACAGCCCAATCTGGCTCTCTGACATTTATGTGCTTAGCATGTTTGTCCTGTTCCTTCTTCTAGAGTTACATCCAGCCTGCAGCCTAAAAAAAGGAGAGAGAGCCGGAGATAAAACAGCAGATTTAAAGTCAAACTGTTGCAGCCTCATATTACTTTAATAGATGTTTGATCAGAAATGTGCTGAGTAAGTTTAAAATATGAAAATGAGAGAATCTGGCTTCAACCTCTGCATGAATAAAGGCTCAGATATGTTGTATACTTTCCTCACTTCTCCCTCCTCATTCTTTGAAAATTACCAACCGTGTTGCTCACGGCTGCGATGCAGCACTCCTTATATGGGCACGAGAGCGAGCGCGCATCACATCATGCAGGTCTGAAGAGGAAACGAAGCCAGCTGTTTCTGTCCCACATCCAGAGGTTCAGACATCAAGTCTGGATGTTTCTACGTCACATTATCCACTTGACTTATTGTTGCATTTCCTGTTTGGTACAGAACATGTCAGTAAAAATGTCCAGTTTATTTACTTCCCCCTAAATTGATTTGCCAAATATTTTTATAGTGTCCCTACATTTGTTGCAATGCCTCAAATATTTGTCATAATATTGTAATATTTTTTATAGTGCCCCCAAATTAATACATTTTAATAATACAGAAACTTTTTTTATTTTTATTTTTAAGGTAGAATTCCCTTTTTTTTTATACTATCCCCAAAATAGTTGTCATGATTTATTGATGTTGTCCTTTAAATTCTGTTATTATTCCCAAATGTTTTGTAGCGTTCTTAAAAACATGTTGTTATAATCCTCATGTGAGACTAACAGAGCTCCCACAATGACTCATTTCCCAAATATTTTGGCTCCTCCGACATTTATTTGTCACGACTTTTGCTATCATAAAATCTGATCAAAATAAAAAAAAACACATTAATAAATAAATAAAGTGCCCCACAGTTTGTTTATGCTTCCCCTAAAATGTATTTCTCTTCATTTTAAACATTCTTTTGTCACAGTTGAAGGAACAGGTGCTTCCTAAACGTCCTCTCCAGATGTTTGCTTTGTCACATTTTATTTATAGAGTCACCGGAACGTGTTTCATGTCATTCTTCCCACATTAGTTTCTCGCACATACACGCTCAGTTGGCCTGAATCAGACTGAACAGTAGTTTGTCATCGACTCCGCTGAGCTGTTTTCTCATTGGACCGGCTGCCGTCTGACATACCTCTCCTGGTATTTCCCCCCCCGGCCCGGCCCGGCTCGGCTCGGCTCCTCCGCCCTCCTACACCTCTGCTTCCCAGAGCTCAGACTTTGGCTGGACATCAAACCCCGGCAGAAAGCAGCGGCTCCGTATCGCAGCATCACAGCTAATTCCTCCTCTGTGGTGGTTTCAGAGAGGTTGGCTCCCCTCACCACCACCAGCACCACCACCACCACCACCACCTCACCAGCACCACACCCTGAAATCCTGGCATTTTTTGGTCTTTTTTGGCCGTGCTGCAGCGCTGCAGTGAGTCAGGATACTGAGAGAAAGAGCATTCAATCTCCTTTTCTTTCCCTCTTAAAGGCTCCACAGCTGTTTATTAACGACCTGGAAGGCAAACAGAAGTCTGCGAGGGCCGAACTCTTTGGTTTAACTTTCACCAGAAAATCTGTGTTTAGTCTGGACTGTTTGTATAAAATTCACGTTGTACAGAAGTACGTTAACTTTGTGGTTTCAATGGTGAAGTTCTCAGGAAGATAGACTTTAACCACTTTAATCTAACTAATAGTGAGGAACTTGACGTCTGTTTGAAGTCGGACTATCTTAGGTTGGACATATTTGTCATGAATTCTGGGTAAATTAATAGTTTTCTAACTTCATCGCATCAAACTGCTCTTCACTCTGGAAGAATTCAACACTTTTACTCAGCAGAAAGTGTAACAGTGGACCTTTTTTCTCAGTTATTGATCACATCTGTGTGTTTCCTGTTGTGTAAACGATGGATACCAAACATCTCAGACCTCTAGAAGAGTTAACATAGTCTCTAAAAACTCTCCAGTTCAGTCTGTTGCACCTGTAACCACACCAAACCAGTGGATGACGGCAAAAACGAGATGAAGTTGCTCTTTAAGCGAGAGGCTGGTGTCGGCTGTAGAGACGATGATACAGATATTAGTGGATACAGTTCTCTGATATCTGCTGATATTTATAAAAGAAGAGTTAAAGCAGTGAAAGACGGAGGCGTTGCTGCAGGTTTAAGTCAGTTCCCAGTGGAGGAAAGGAAGTCCAGTTTAGAGCTTCTTGTACTTTACTGTTTTATTTCCATGTGATGCTACTTTCTACATTTCAGAGGGAAATATTGTACTTTCTACTCCACTACATTTATTTGACAGCTTTAGTTACTTTTCACATGAAGATTTGACACAATGGATAATATAACAAGCTTTTAAAATACAACACATTGTTAAAGATGAAACCAGTGGTTTCCAACCTTTTTGTCTTTTGACGTCTTACAAAAAGCAGTGTGTAGTCGGGGTCACATTTCACATGTCTATGAGTTGTTAACAGCTCCACCAAATAGTGATTTTTCCCTCTAAACTTCTCACATGCTTTCATTTCAATAAATGTTCAAATATTTCAGGAAAATATTTCAAAGTAAAATCATTGAAAAGCTGTTATTTAACTTCTTGGCACTAAACAACTATCTTGATGTCTTCCAGTCAGGATTTCTGAGACTGCTCCAAAGTCTTCAATCATTCCATTAAACACAAACAGTGACAGAATTTCAGTATTTACTGGATGTTTGTATATTTTAATTCTACTTAAATATCCTTTTTATAATGTTTCTTTGTTTTAAGTTTCATGTAAAGCTCTTTTAAAGGACTTGTAATGCTTTGCTGTCTTGGTACTTTAAATAAAGGATCTGACTGCTTGTCAGTTCCTCACAGAGGTGCTAAATTCTTCAGTAATCCGTCACTGCCGTGTCATTTGCAGGAGAAGCCGCTCATTGGTTTCCACAGCGTGTCTTTGCCATGTAACAACTTAGCATCTTCAGTTTAGCGGCGTAGTTTAATGCACAAATGTGTGGAAAGATATCAGAATACATTAAATGGATGGTTTCTTATTATTCCTGGTGGGTCTTGAAACTGCTGCTTGAACCTGACCTGAAGTAGTTTTGACTGTTTGAGAATATCCAGACTGTGATCGCAGGAATCAGACGGTAAAATTGGAAATACTGTTTCTTACCAAATATCTGGAGCTTAATTATTTGTGCCGTGACACTTCACTGAGTCTGACTGCACTTTGAACAACACTTTCCTTTCACCTTGTGGCTGCTCTGCTCTGCTCTGCTCTGCAGCGTCAGACGTCTCTCCTGCACACAACAGACAAACAGTGGAAGTGTCTGCTTGTCTCTTTCATAAATGGAGGCGGCGTCAGAGAGCTGGAGTGGAGATAAGGCAGAGAGCGGAGGGAACAATGAGTCAGTGTTTGGACGGAGACACAGAGCACAACAGCAGCAGTCTATTCCAGTCCAGATGAGATCCCTGAATACTGCAGCATGGGAAAGTCACCAGTACACCACTGGTATTATACCTCAAACATTTTTAGTCTCTCATTCGTGGGAAAAACCCTGAATGAAGTGATGTTTATAGACATGGAGAACTTCAACATTACCTCAAGATTACAACTTTAAAAAGAGACATGGATTAATTATCTGCTCCGTATCCAGAGATAACAAAGTTAAACTGGTTTACATGGAGCTGCAGGAGGAGAGATGTTCTGTATATAAAGAGTTAAAAGATGTTTGTCTTTCCAAAACCAAAAGCACAGGAGAAAAAGTGAAAGCAGTAGTTTGAACTGTTCTAGTGTTGGCTGCTAATATTAGCATCTCCAGCTAACTAGGTCACTTCCTGCTTTAAGGCAGAGAGTTAGAATATATTAGCTAACTCAGTTTTTTTTCCTAAGGTTAGATTTTAAAGTAGAGGACTGGAGCATCCAGCATGTGGGAGGAGGATGATAGTTTCATACAGCAGCAGTGGATAGAAAGAATCATTCACAATGTTTTCAGTTTCTGAAAATTCAGTGAACATTGTCTCTACATTCAGATAGATACTTGGCAACAGCTGCTCAAAGAAGTCTGTTGTAATTTCAGGCCTCAGTAGACGGTCATGGACAATAAATGAGAAGTTTTTTTTTTGTTTTACTTCCATCTGAGATCAAAAATTACAACAGACTTCAACAGTAAATCTGTGACTGTCATCATTATAAACCTTTTATGATCTGTGTTGCAAAGGAAACAGAGTTTCCATCCAAATGTAGCTCAGATTTGAACAGAATTTACAGAAAATAGTCAGAAGAAAATAAAGTGAATGTTTGTTTCTATTCAACTGTTGTGTGAATATTAGCAGGTAAACAGCAGGTGGCGCTAATCCTCCAGTCGGTGCCGTTAAAGCACTGCAGAAGAAGAGGACACAACGACACGACGTCATTAAATGAGCGGCGGTCAAACGATGGAAAGCGAACGATATTGTGTTTTTGTTTTGATCGATCGGCTACAAGCAGCACGGCGCGGCTATGCTAACAATGCTAGCCATGCTAAGTAGCTGCTAGCCGCCATGCTAGGTCAGACCAGTCGCGCCTCTTTGTGTCTGCGGGTTGGCGTCAGACGCTTCAGACGGTGAAACGATGGTTTGAAGCAGCCAATAGGGAAACTCCAACACTGGGCGACTGACCAATGGTGTAACTTCATCACTCAGTCAGTCAGTGACAGACCGGTTCAGCCAAAACTTACTCAAAAAAATGAATTGATTAACAAAACAGTTTGTTAATTTAATAGGTGGCAACTAATTGATTAATCAACTAATCACTGCAGCTGTAAATTAGAAGCTCATGTTCTGATTGAAACTTGTTAGCGATCCTGTTCCTGTGGCAGAAACGCTCCGAGCTCTTCACCATCACTCCTTTAAAAACACAATCTGCAGTCCAGCTGGAGCTCTTCCTCTCCTCTGTTTGCGCTCAGGTCGCTCACTAAAACTCCCAGCATGCCGAGCGGTCTAATGCCCTTCCTCTGCGCCCTGTTAAAGAGCTAAAACGGCTTTTACGAGTGAAGCACTCCAGTGTAGTGTTACAGATCGGGGATGTCTTTGTCAGGAAATGCTTTCAGAGGTCGTAGCGGCTCGGGACGAAACACCTCACTGTCCTTTTTAAAACCACATTTTCCTTCTTTTTACTTTCTGACTTTCAGTTGTTTTCTGATTTAGTATCATCATCTTGACTTTAGTGTCTTCTAATCTTGAATAAATATTTCACAACATCAGTTTAGTATCAAGTTTCAAGTATACCATGATCTTGACTTTTTAATCTTTTTAATAGTCTTTATGATTTAGTTTTTTATATTCTTGCTTTAGTATCTCATAATCCTAGAGGTATTTTAATCTTTAAGTATCTCCTACTTTTGATTTCTTGCCTCTCATTTTGAATTTACTGTAAGTATTTAAACTTTTAGTCATTCCTAACATCTTTTTTTCAGTTTTTCTGGCATAATTAGCCTCCATAATTTCCTTTTCCCTGGACTGGACTGAACTTGTGATTCCTTCGTGGAGGTTTTTCTATGTTGGTGGTTGTTGAGACTCTGGCGTGTCTTTATTTAAAATGTTCTGTGGTCGATACTCTCAGGTTGTTAAATGCTGTTTGGATGATTCAAGTGTTTGTGTGGATGTGAAAGTGCCTGAAAGAATAACACATCGCACACAAATGATATCCTGCAAGTCATCCAACGGACATATTTGACCAGTTTAGGCCTTGGTTTCAGCTAAGAATACGGTTTATCATCCTGCTGACTCCATAAAACCCTTTAACGAGCCTCCATGTTTAACACTTTGTTTCACCAAGTTGGGATTATTTTGGAGTTTCATGGCTCAGGAATTCAGAGGCGGAGGAAGGGACCGGCGTTGTCCGGGCTAAACGGATGCCATTCCAGTTTGAGGGTGTGTCGGAGGGACTGTTGTAAGGCAGGCAGCAGATGGGCCGGCAGGAGTAGCTTAATACATTCAAGCCTGAAGCGTTTCACTGTCTGACCTTCCCTGATGCCACCAGTTGTCAACACAGTGACTCATGAGTCGCGGCGTCTGTCGGGTCGAGGCTGGTTGTGACTGATCGGACCGGACAGGATGTTCATTTCTGTCTCTCGTCTGAAAGCATCTCTGCTTCATTTTTCTGCTATTAAATATACAGAGAGCCACGTTTTACTACACGAGTCAGTCGCTATGATTGCATCTCAATCGATAAACGCTGGTTAATTTATTAGGATATCAATCACCATGCGTTCGCTATAGTAGAGCCTTATTAACAGATAATTGGTTTTATTGGCTTACATCATGGTGCTTTCTGTAGCATCACAGGCCTTATTATGCCAGGCGTGTTTAGCGGATGCAGTGAGGTAAAAGTGAACCAACTGTACACTGACAATTATTAACTGCCAACTATAAAATCAGCTTTAACTTGGCATCAGTTTCTTCACCACAATAAAGTCTTTGTTGATCACATAAGTAGACGATCAACAAGCAGCTGCGGTACGTTTTAATCCAAGTGTGCAGAAGGAATCAAAACGTAGGAATGAGTTGTGTCTTATGTGTATACAAGAGCATTTGAGTGCTAAATGTAGTAAAAGGTGGCCTCATTGTATATATATATTTTTCTCCATATGTCGCTCCAGGACTTCGTAAACCACTAGCTTCATCAACACAGGAAAAAAAATCCACCTTCCAACAACAGGCTGTCTAATTTACATGTTGTATCTTGTTAGCTAACAAGCTACTGTCCTGTAATTACCTGGGTTCAGCTGATTCAGGGTTCAAGAGCTAGAAGCTAACCGAGGGGCTGATTCTGAAAGGACGGGTCGATCTTAAACCAACAGTCAGGAGCTCAAATGAACATTAAAGCTGTTTTCATTCCTCCTGTTCATACTGACTAAACCCACAGTCCTCCTTCTGTCCAACAAATGAGTCAAATCCAGTAGATATCTTTCAAAGTTACAGTCTTTTTAGTGCCAAAGTCCCTCTTTTTGTTTCTATACTTCCACCTGCAGCTCAACAGGGAAACACAAAGAGGAGAATTTGATGCTAAAAAGACTGTAAATGTGTCAGATATCCACTTGATATGACTAAACTCAGACTGCTGAAGCTGAACAGAAGCTTCACCACACTTTAAATGTCTATCTGGACACACTGTGGATGAAGGAGATCTTTTGATATCCAGTTCTGTTCATACGGACACACTGGAAACATTGTGAACCGTCCTTTAGCACCTGAAGCTTTAAGCTTGAATCAGTGCTTCGTCCCGTGTTTGGCTGTTGTAGAAGCACAGAGGTTGTTGGGAGAAACCAGATCTGCTGCTCAGATGTCGGTCAGTGCAGCCTCAGCACTTAGAGAAGACACAGACAGGTGCGTCTGTGCAGGCCGGCAGAGAGGTCGGTCATTGAAAAGATGGATATATATATACATATACGTGTGTGTGTGTGTGTGTGTGTGTGTGAGAGCTGTCAGGTGTCAGGCAGAGGACAGGTTGCTGCTCTGAAGAGGGTTTTATTTGGCTGAGTGTCAGCAGCAGGCGGCGGCTGCTCCTCAACAAGGAGCTGCAAGTGACAGCGGTCACTCCCCCCACCGCCACTCACAGGTCAGAGGTCAGAGGTCAGCAGTCTGGTACAGCAGCTACATACAGAGATTATTCTTATTATTATTCACAACACTGCTGCAGTGATTAGTCACCAACTATTAAATTAATCTCTAATTATTTCGATCATCTGTTCCCAGGCTGGAATCAAAGAAGAGTTTCAGTTGTCGATAAATTGTTTTAGTGGAGATGCAAAAATTCTTCGTTTCATCTTCTCAAACACGACAGGAAGCAGAATATTTTGGGTTTAGACCAGAGCTGCAACAATGAATCGATTATTTTCACCTCAACGATAAAACAGTTCCTGAAACAGTTTGTTTGTTCACATGTTGATTAACTTTTTACTCTGAAAGTTAACTGTTTCTAAACCTTTTGTCGTCCTAGGCTGTCCCAGAACCAGCACCAGAACCAGCACCAGAACCAGTGTCAGCACCTGAACCAGTCCCAGAACCAGTAACTGTACCGCAGACTGTACCAGAACCTGTTTCAGAGCCAGTGTCGGCACCAGAACCAGTCCCACAAGAACTCATTCCAGAGCCAGTTAAAGTAGAAGAACTAGCTGCAGCACCAGAACCTGTCCCAGAGCCCGTATCAGAACCAGAACCTGTCCCAGAGCCCGTATCAGAACCAGAACCTGTCCCAGAGCCAGTTTCAGAACCAGAACCTGTCCCTGAGCCAGTTTCAGAACCAGAGCCCGTATCAGAACCAGAACCAGTCGCAGCACCTGAGCCAGAACCCGTGACCGAGTCTGAACCGGTACCTGAAGTAGTCTCGCAGCCTGCAGCTGAACCAGAACAAGCTTCAGAACCTGTGCAGGAGTCCATACCTGAGCTGATCCCTGGATCCACAGAAGACGACCTGCCGACTCCTGAACCGGTTTCTGAGGCGTCAACCGAGCCTGGACCAGAACCTGAACCAGAGACCGTCCTGAACAACGGTGAGACTGGTGAGTTTTCTAAAAACCAGCAGATAAAGTGGAAATAAACAAAAAGATTCTTTATAATAAAATGTGTGATTGAAATGATTCTAAATAATTTAAGAAGGAATTCAGATAATATTGATTAGCGAATGAGATAAATGATTGATATACTGACAACAACATTTCATACAGTTGTGCTCATAAGTTTACAAATTCTGGTTCTGGATCAGATGAAGACATTTATTTTCACATAATTTTGCTCTTTTTACATCATAATGATGAATAATTAACTGAACTGTAGGGCTTTCTCTGTTTAGCGTCTTCAGGCTAGGCTAACCCATCGTTGCTAACTTTGGAGCTAACAGATTTTAACTGACACACTGTAGTCTGTGCTGTACATTTACTGCCAGACTGACAACTTACCACTAACCTTTTCCTCTGCTCCGCTCGTATCCACCGTCACTTTCTCTGCGTCCAACTCGCTACGCTAACATGCTACGCGATGCCGTATTACTGAACAGCGTTATGCTTGTTTCCCAGGCAACCACACAGCGGTTCACTCCCGTCCTGAACAGCTGCACAGACTCCCAAACGCTAAATATTTCTGAATGATGGATATTTGTTGTTAATTCTGGCATTAAAACATATTTTTTGTCCTGGCGGGTTCTCGTTGATATAATTGTAGGAGAAACACTGATTCAGTAAACGTTCAGTACGTTTAGTAAACGCTCAGTAACCGTTGACAACAGTTAGACCCAGAAGTCTTCATTAGTTTGGAAGAGTCCAAAGAGGAGAAAACAACGGGGGTGTTTTGAATAGATAGATAGAAATAATCAGTGAGTTTCTGCTCTGACTTTACTGGATACTGAGCCACGAGGAAAGCAAAAGAAAAGAGAGTTCAACTTTATAAAAAGATATAAAAAGATATCCAGAGATTAGAAAATGCCGATCAGTAGTGTTGAAGCTCTGATGATGATGAAGAAGAGCATGAAGAGTTGTGTTGATACCAAACCACAGTCAAAGATTTCAGAGAGCAAAACCCTCATAGAGCTTCAGCTGAAAGAAGAACAATAAGGAGGAACTTGAACCAAAAATGTGTTGCGCGGTCAAGTTGCCAGAAAAAAAAGCCGTTGATCCGCCAACACCATGAAACATCCTGCTGACAATCTGCCAAACGGCAATGACACAAGCTTCAAAACTGCTGGAACAAAGTCATCCAAAGTAAACTGAACTTTTTCTGACAGGGTTTGAAACTTATGAGCACAACATGACTAACAGGGATGCAAAACGCACAGACGATAAGTGACTCTAGGTGCAGTATTTGCATGTAGATATATAAACATTTGTATCCACATATGTACGTGTTTGTTGCACAATTTGAATATAAACTGTAATAGATGTGATTCAAGCTGACAGCTAAGAGTATTTAAACACACTGTTTATTTGGGACTGTTGTGATTACGGTAAGTGTTTCCACATATTGAGTTTAATACAGGAGGATGGGATCGGTTCATACTCGCTGCGTTACTGTCTGTTACTGTCTGTTGCTGTCTGTTGCTGTCTGTTGCTGTCTGTTGCTGTCTGTTGCTGTCTGTTACTGTCTGTTACTGTCTGTTGCTGTCTGTTGCTGTCTGTTGCTGTCTGTTACTGTCTGTTGCTGTCTGTTACTGTCTGTTGCTGTCTGTTGCTGTCTGTTGCTGTCTGTTACTGTCTGTTGCTGTCTGTTGCTGTCTGTTGCTGTCTGTTACTGTCTGTTGCTGTCTGTTACTGTCTGTTGCTGTCTGTTACTGTCTGTTGCTGTCTGTTACTGTCTGTTACTGTCTGTTGCTGTCTGTTACTGTCTGTTACTGTCTGTTGCTGTCTGTTACTGTCTGTTGCTGTCTGTTACTGTCTGTTACTGTCGTCTTGTGCGGTTTATCCAGATGGATTTATGTGTTTCAGGACGGCTTCCTTTGTTTATGCTCAATCTAATCTCTGAATAGAAAAAAACGACTTCTTGTAGCAGCTGTGCACGACAGATAAGTCGTTTCCAGGGAAAGATAATAGAGCAGAACACACACACACACACACACACACACACACACACACACACACACGTTTTTATTGAATTACATGACAGCACATGGATGTTGGAGTTGAAATTACAGCCGCTGGTTTCTCTGTAAAGCGTTGCTGCAGGAGCTCTGTGCTTCATCGTCGTCTGTCTGCTGCTGTCAAGATGCTTTCTAGGAGGTTTCTTAATGTTTCAGTTCTAGTTTGAAGGTTATATATTTTATTTTATTTTATTATGTTTATGTTGAGTAAAGAGAGGTTGTGATAGATCTCATTGTGTTTGCCAGGAAACGCTTACAAAAGAGTTTTTTTTTATATAATGAATGATGTTTTCCTGATAAAATAAAGGTTAAATAAATTTTAAAAAAATGGAATATTAGGAGAAAAATCAAATCAATACATTTACAGTATGATAATAAATCTGATGAGCAGGAAATCCTCCGTCCATAAGATTAACTACAGCTCAGACAAACTGTTCTCCATCTGCTGGGATGCCGTCTGACAGGCAGCGATCTATTCTTACATGTGAAACACGCACTGAAACATATATCGTATGTTAAACATGTCGGCATGAGACGCGTCGCTATGAATAAACACCTCAACGGGATGAGCGGCGATCTGGACCAGTTGTTTGCAAGCTGTGTGTGTGTGTGTGTGTGTGTGTGTGTGTGTGTGTGTGTGTGTGTGTGCTGTATCAGTGGATCAGTTGGCGTGTATAGAGGTGGAGCAGCCATCTGCTTTAGAGGGATGATACAGTACTTTAATCTGGAACAGCACTTGGCTGCCCTGAACAACAACAACAGCCTGACTGACAATCTGCTTTATGTCCCTCCAAACCTGCGACACGGCAGGTGTAGCGACAGGTGTGTGTGTGTGTGTGTGTGTGTATAAAGTGTTCATCGCCTAATCAATACACCTCTTATTTGTCATATAAGCCGTTTGGCCAAGTGACATATTAAGTGACTAAAGTCGTACATGTGTTCTTATCAAACTGGTCTCCAGCATTAAAGGATATGCTAACACTTATAGCATGTTTAGCATACACCGAATTAAGATTAAATGTTAATCCGCTAATCCAGTTAAGTGGAAGTAAATAATGCTTTAAAGTCGAGATGAAATGAAAAATGCCCTCTTAACCCTTTTGGATCACATCCCTGGTCATCAATCATGCACCCATTTAACAATAAATATATTGATCAATTGTATCTCGTATGTTAGCACGTTTAGTATAGATCAAAACTTGTTAACTTATTTTATAGGGCTGCAGTCTGCTGGTCGATTAGCTGGTCGATACGCTCTCATCCGACTAAATTCATATTGGTCGAATAATCGCTGTGTTACTGTCATTACTTCCTGTGGCGGGAGGGACAGAAAACAACGTCGGTTCATTCAAAACACCGTTTTCACAACTTTGAACTCGTCCGACCTGACGGAGGCTGCTGGGTCGTCATGGCGTTCAGCAGCAGGGTGGAGCAGAGGTGTAGGTGAGGGCGGTGTGGGCATATTTATTTGTGCTTTAGAACGTAACAGCTGTAAAACAATCAGAAAATAACATTTTATTGATCTGATTCACCGGCTTTCACGCTACCAGCGCTCCCTCTCTTCATTCATTCTCTAGCTTGCTCGACCACAGCTGCTCTCTCTCTCTCTTTTTCTCTCGTCTTTGGCGGCCAATCAGAGCTGTAAACTCCGCCGTGATGGAGGACAAAGACGTTACCAGGACGACGGGAGGACGTTTCTCTTCGTTTGATAACGTTAAAAGTAAAGTTAAGACTTCATGACTCGCATGAAGAGGAGAGGAAAAGAGAGAGAGAGAGCAGCTGTGGTCGAGCGAGCTAGAGAGTGAATGAAGAGAGGGAGCACTGGTAGAGAGAAAGCAAGTGAATCAGATCAATGAAACCTTAATTAATTAAGTTATTAATTAATTAACTGAACGTTTGCTGACTCAGTGTTTATTCTATAATTATAAGAGCGAGAACTCCCGCCAGAACAAAAATATATTAATATATGATAATATAAATATTATTTAAATAATCTACCCCTCCTCCCGATTAGTTGAAGATTATGTACGATTCCAGTCAGTTTCAGATTTTCTTTGGGGGTCCACTGCCCTACTTGTTTTGCTTTTAGCATTCATCAAGTTAAGTGATGGAAAATAATGAGTTTTACCTTCTGTAGCATAGAGAATAGCACACACCAAGTTTACAATACAAGCAGACATCAAGCTAAGCAGAGTGAGCAAACTGGTGAGACTGGTGTGTGGATGTTTTATACCTCAGTGTTTGTACAACAGTGAGAGAAGTTTGTGTATCAGAATCAGCTTTATTGGCTGTAAGTACACAAACAGCAGAGAAAACCAGCAGAGCAGGCCGACAGAGACAAACAGACATTTAAAAACAACCCGTGCTGAGTGAGGTGTTGTACAAACCAGAGCAGGAAGCTGAAATCACAAATACAGGAAGCAACGAGGCACAAAACAGAAATCAGCCACGCTAGGGAGGAAAAGTAAGTTTCACGGCTGAACTTCAAAGTGTCGATGGAGGGATAGATCTAGCAGGGAGGAGATGCTGCTCCTCAGTCACCCCTGAGATTAAGCTGAGTTTATCTATGGACAACATACATACACACAACATCTATATGCAGCTCAAACTGTCACTGTCAACTATAGGCAGGTTTAACATACACAAAGTATAGCAACACTTGGAAAACATCAAAGTAAATAATCTGAGACTAAAATACAGATTATGCTGTTTTACTCCATGTTAATATAACTATATAAAAATGCTGTTATAACCTTATCTTGTTTAAAACACATAAACTAATTTGACATTCAGGATTATATTATTACTTCTTTATATATATATAAATATATATTTTATTATTATTATTTCCCATTTAATTCAACTGTAGTTACTCTGAGCAATGCAGTCGTCATATTTCATCATTCACACACCGGCACAACACAAAGCAAAACCAGCTCTCCAGTTAAATACAAGGAGCCGCTTCATCTCATGGAGCATCAGTGTTTGATTACATTAATGTTTTTCTGCAGGCTTTTATGTTCTTTTATGTCCTTGTCAAGTAATTTTCTGTCATAAAGCACTTTATATCTGCATTTCTTGTATGAAATGTGCTGTACAAATAATTAAAACAATATGTCTTATAACAAAACATCTACCCTTTTTTTTTTTTTTTTTTTACCAGTTTTTCCAAATACGAGATAAAAATTGACCAAAAACTATTGAAAGTTCATCCACAATATTTTTTTCCAATGACGATTTCTCCAGAGGAAGAAAACTAGATATTTGATAAAGTAATAAATTAAAAGTTGGAACAGTGTCATCTTTCCAACACAACAAAATACATGTTTTTTTTTGCAAAATTAAGTAATGAGTGATAAGTTTTCTTATTTTTGATTTGTTTAAGTTCTGAGTTTGATGTGGAATTTAATAAAAAATAAGAAAGAATTAGATTGAATTTCATCTTATTTTGCTTTAACTGAACTGTGACCAGATGATGGAAGCTGGAGGTGATGTTAGCGTGTTTGTTGTGTGTCGCTAACGTGTCGTCGCTCTCTCTCTCTCTGTTTGTATCTCCTTTGTGTCAGATGAGGCTGCAGCTGAAGATAAAGTGAAGTTCACTGCTGGAATGAAACAGAGCAAGTTTGAGACGCTGATGACCAAGGAGGAGCTCGAGGAGGAGCAGAGGTCAGTTTAACTCAGGGATACATGCGGCATGACCTTTTGTTTTATATACATGCTCTGTGCACGCTAATACAAACACACTCCACAGTTCTTGCTGTCCGCCTGTGTTGATTTGTGTCACTCCTGCATGAAATGAAAAGGCCAAACTATCCTGCTCGTAAGGGAAGGTGGAGGGACTCATGGATGCTCTTTAACAGCAACAAGCAACTGAAGAGATGTTTTTGGTTAAAGGACGAGTTCACAATGTTTCCAGTGTGTTAAACCAGCAGTCAGGTGTCCGTATGAACTGTTCCTCCTGTTCAAATGTGCTTTCAATGTGAAGTGATGGAGGCCAAAATCCACAGTGTGATGGTGACATTATGTTCAGTAGTAATGGAGGGAGGGGTGGGACTTCCTCTCTGAGCTTTGATGTAATGAGAAAACCAGGTTTTAACATCTGTGTGTTTACGTAGAGATGGAGCTCCGTCGACTCCATTCACTTCTCTGGTCAGCACATCCTGAGGGCTGCTCTTCTAGAGAATAGAGGGCTCTTATGTAATGACTGTTACGTATGCTCTCTGTCTGTTAGTGAGCTCTGGAGGCCTGAAGGTGGACAGAGTTTTCTTTTTTTTAGTGGAGAGACTTGAGGAAAAATATAAAAAAAACACATTTTTACAGTTTTGGTTCTTTTTCTGTGTGTTTTGTGAGTGTGGGGAGTAGACGTCTGCAGCCTCCTGATTGGACGCTGTGAAGCTGTGAAAATGTTTCCGTGGCCTGGCAGCGCTGCTTTATTGTTTTGGGTCTTTGTTTTTTTTCTTCTGTTGAGATTTTTTTAAGGAGAAGCAGTAGAGGAGGAGGGAAAGTCATGACTCAGGGGCCAAATAACACCACAGATGCTTAAATATTTCTCCAGCAGAGTACCAAGCTGAACCTCGTCCAGGCTCTTCACTCCGTCTCCCCCTCTTTGTTTCTATAAACTCTGTCCTCATGTGAATGATGCCCGACCCAACAGTCTGATTCCTTCCTTTCAGTGGAGTTTACACAGTATGATCCACGTTCACAGTTTGGTTTGTGGAATTCTTCTGTGGACTGAGATCCTTTTACTGCAGTAAAAGTAACAATACAGTCATGTAAAAGTTCTCCATTAGTATTTAAAGTGTTGCAGTAAAAGTAGTGGTTTGGTCCCTCTGACTGATATATTATTATATATGACATCATTAGATTATTAATATTGAAGCATCAGTGTTAGAGCAGCATGTTACTGTTGTAGCTGCTGGAGGTGGAGCTAGTTTACACTACTTTATATACAGTTAGCTAGTTTAGTCCACTGCTTCCCAACCTAGGGGTCGGGGCCCTCCAAAGGGTCAGCAGATAAATCTGAGGGGTCGTGAGATGATTAATGGGAGAGGAAAGAAGAAAAAACAAAGTTCTGATACACAAATCTGTTTTCAGTTTCTGGACTTTTTCTCTAATCTTTGATTTTTGCTGAAATATTGGATCATTTGAACATTTATTGAAATGAAAGCATGTGAGAAGTTTAGAGGGAAAAATCACTATTTGGTGGAGCTGTTAACAACTCATAGACACGTGAAATGTGACCCCGACTACACACTGCTTTTTGTAAGACGTCAAAAGACAAAAAGGTTGGAAACCACTGGTTTCATCTTTAACAATGTGTTGTATTTTAAAAGCTTGTTATATTATCCATTGTGTCAAATCTTCATGTAAAAAGTAACTAAAGCTGTCAAATAAATGTAGTGGAGTAGAAAGTACAATATTTCCCTCTGAAATGTAGAAAGTAGCATCACATGGAAATACTCAAGTAAAGTATAAGAACCTCTAAACTGGACTGAAGTACAGTAGTTGTGTAAATGTTGCTTTCCGCTGCTGTCAGTGTGAAGGGCGACATTTTGCTGCTAACTAGCTTTAGCCGAGTCTCAGGACTGTTCATAAACCTTTTCATCCATCCTTCCGTCTCCTGATTTCAGGGAAATATATGAGCGTTGTACTCTAACAGATGTTTGTGGAAGCCATCATGGATCTGTCTGTGTTTCCTCTCTCATCGCTTCCAACCTTTTTATCTTTTCAGGATAGAGCTTACATCCGATTTTACTTCTCTATAATCAACCTCAGCACACACACACACACATACAGTGTGTTAGGAAGGAGATGGTAAGGTGATGTTTATATTGAATAACCTCCCAAACACCCAACCATACCCACACCCCTCCCCTCCCAGTCCTTCAGCCCCCTCCCTGAACCCACCCGACTCCTCACCTGTCAGCACGGATAGACTTATTATTTATCTCCAGTCTTATTATACATGTTACATTACTTTCAAGTTACTGAAAAAAAACAAAGAAAATATTAAACTGCACTGAATGGAACTGAAGCGTATATCAGATATTTGATTTTAGCCGTCTCACAGCAGCTGAGGGGAAAATATCACTTTGTTTGGAGGCTCAACTGTGATCGAGTTCTTTATCAGACGCTCAGATCTTGGCAGAAGAACAACTCAGAGCTCCGAGTTTTTCAAATAGTTCAAATGTTTGAGCCTCATTACTGCTGGCAGAGAAACTACAGGCTTCTAAATCTTATAACAGAAACTGCAGAGGAAGAGATACTCTCTCTGTGAAATAAGATACGTAAACCGCATTAAATCGGGATGAAGATCGCAGAGGGAGGTGTAGGGAGTGAACTTTTAACCCTGCTGGTCTGTAGATGGACATTTAAGAGGTTTAAAAGCCTCCACGGAGGATTGAAGGTGAGACAAAGATACTGTGAGAGGTGAAGAAGAGTCAGAAATCATCCTCCTTCCTGACGACATCATTATCTCTGATGTCCGTCACTGATAAACCTCGATAAATAAACTTAGAAACCTTTTAATTTTAGACTTTTACTGGAGACTATTTGACTAAATGTGAACAAATCTGGTGTTAAAACGTGTCTGAAAGAGAAGATCAGCACATCCGATGAGCTTTATGGAGTCTTTATTGGTTCAAACAAGCCGACATGTTGCTGTTAGCATGTTTCCATCTGTCAGATTAGTAAAAACTGTTGAAGAAGGAAAGAGAAACTCTTTTAAAATACGAGGATGTTGCTCCAGACGGGATTTAACTGAGCAGTGGGTTAGGGTTAGGTTTAGGGATAGGGTTGGGGTTAGGGTTAGGGGTAGGGTTAGGGGTAGGGTTAGGGTTAGGTTGGGGTTAGGTTAGGGTTAGGTTAGGGTTAGGGTTAGGTTGGGGTTCGGGTTAGGTTGGGGTTAGGGTTAGGGGTAGGGTTAGGGTTAGGGGTAGGGTTAGGGTTAGGGGTAGGGTTAGGGTTAGGTTGGGGTTAGGTTAGGGTTAGGGTTAGGTTGGGGTTAGGGTTAGGTTGGGGTTCGGGTTAGGGTTAGGGTTAGGTTAGGGTTAGGGTTAGGTTAGGGTTAGGGTTAGGTTGGGGTTAGGTTAGGGTTAGGGTTAGGTTGGGGTTAGGGTTAGGTTGGGGTTCGGGTTAGGGTTAGGGTTAGGTTAGGGTTAGGGGTTAGGTTAGGTTGGGGTTCGGGTTAGGGGTAGGGTTAGGGTTAGGTTGGGGTTAGGTTGGGGTTAGGGTAGGTAAGTTTTATAGAACAAAAAAATAAGAAATATTTGTATTTTGCATCATTAGCTGGTAAATCTTCGTACATCATTATAAGTTGAATATCTGTTGATTTTAAATATTGATAAATGAACAGTAACGAGTCTATCCCTGCTGATAACGCCCGCACTGACCTCCCCTTCCTGAAATCATCGCACACGGATCCATTCATGCTGTTTAAGTGGATCCGTGTTTGGTTGTTCAGTCCCGGGTCACATGGTGTTCATCCTCTTTATTATTCACCTCCGTCACCAAACCACTGTGTCCTCCGTCCTGTCAGCTCATCCCAGAGCTGAAGCCTCCCAGTTAGAAACCAGTATACACTCAGAGGAGACAAAAGAGGCCCGGAGACGCCGTCTAATGCGGGTCATGTGTGCTCGGAGAGGATAAGACGTCTATACAGGAAATACAAAAGATCCTATAGGGACCATCCAGAAGGCTTTTAATAGGAAACACAAAGAACACTTTCTGCTTCTCAACGCTGCTGCCAGCCAGTGAAAACAGGAAGTAAATGAAGAAGAAAATACTTTATTTTATGTGGGTGGTGATGTAGAATTACAATTATACAAAAGTCCACCAAAGAAATTCATTTTTAAAGCTTCTGGTAAAGTTCATGTTTACTTTTATCGGTTTAGTTCAACTTTATTTTCATTATACTTTCTTACATGAAAGTATTTAGCTGTTTTTGTCTTTGCTACATAGAGCAATTTACTTAAAATAGAGAAAAATATGAACTTTATTTTTAAAGTAATAAAGCTGAAAAGTGTTTGAAGCTGGATTACATTGTAAAGTGTTTCATTTGTGAGTATTTTCTAAAACTAATTTAGCTGCATAAACCAACTTAAATAATCTCCAGTAAGACAATTGTATCAATTTACCAACTAAACCAACTCTTTCTTTCAGTTTTTTTTTATAATTTGTACCACATTGCACCACCTTTTATTGTAAAATTACTCAGAAAATTTCCAGGAAATTGGTATAAACTTGAGAGAGATGCAAAATAAAACGTATTCAGGTGTTTTCCTCCACATGGTTCAGCCTGCATCTGGTCCTGCTTTTGTTCTGGTGGAGGTTTTTCTGTCACTGAGGGCCGAGCGCTCGGTTCTGTCGGTGTTTTTTTTTTTGTTTTTTTTATTGGTTCCAGTCTTCCATCACATCTGTCAGCTTTTGTCCAGCTGTGCTGCTCGCCTGCTAACCCTGCATGCTGCCCGCTAACATCACAGCCTACGGTGAGTGCCGTCACTCAGATCTGATCCTTTTTATTAAAGGGGAAACACCAGCAAGTTTGTTTTTCAGGAGCTTTTGTTCACTCTAACAAACACAGTCAGTGATGATCAGCTCAAACTTTTCCAGTGAAAGAGGCTGTAATCATTCCTCCTGTTCATACTGGATATTAAAAGATCTCCTTCATCCACAGTGTGTCCAGATAGACATTTAAAGTGTGTGTGAAGCTTCTGTTCAGCTTCAGCAGTCTGAGTTTAGTCATATCAAGTGGATATCTGACACATTTACAGTCTTTTTAGCATCAAATTCTCCTCTTTGTGTTTCCCTGTTGAGCTGCAGGTGGAAGTATAGAAACAAAAAGAGGAACTTTGCCACTAAAAAGACTGAAACGTTGAAAGATATCTACTGGATTTGACTCATTTAGACGTTTCTGAAGCTTCATATTAGCTTCATGAAGGATCTTCTGATGGTCGGTATGAACAGGAGGAATGATTACAGTCGTCAAACCTTCAGCATGAATCAGTAACCTCTGAACTAACATCACTCACTCACTCTGCAGCACAGTTACAGTTCTGTTGTTCTACTTAAATTAAATAAAGAAAACTCTTTGTCGTTCTGTCCTAATAAACCTGACTGTTTATTCTCTTCTTCTCTTTTCTTTCAGAGTACCTGAATGATCCACACATCACACTTCACACCCCTCAGCTTCTTTTATCCTCTCTGATTTTCTTACAGCTGATGTTTGAAGACGACGAACACTTGAGGAGTTTAATCCGCCTGGTCTGATAAAGATCAGCTCAGTTTGCTCCTCGAAGGAAAATTAATATTTACATCATGTCGTGTGTTTTTAGTTTGTGGGAGGGGTGGCAGAGCTTTCAGGCCACAGCTGCTTGTGAATATAGCAAACGTCTTTTACACCAAAGTGCCTTCAGGAATCTGCGTTTTTTTACAGTCTGTGTTTTGAAGCAAAGGGAGAAACTTCAGGTGTAGAAAAGGAAGTGAGCCGCGTTAACAGAAGAAGAAGAAGAAGAAGGATTGTGTGACGTTTATTAAACTGTGATCTAAACCCAAATGAAGTTGTCAGCCTGTGTTTTAGTGTAGCCTGCGAGTCTCAAAACACTTAAAACAGCAACCTAACATGAAACTATCAGCCTTCGTGTGTCTGCTAAAGCTAATTTAAAAACCAACAGAAGTGTGAATCCACTCGTCTTCCAGCGACGGCAGGCTGCAGCTTTCAGTCCTGGTTTTAAGGGATTTGTTTTGAGTTCTTCTGAGTTTGGTTTAAATGTTTGACATGCAATAAATGTGTGAAACCGTACATATGTTAATTTTATTTGTTCCAGAGTTGAGAGTTTTTGAGGCTTTTATAAATTCTGGATTATTAAAAGTGACGTTTGTTAAATCTGAGATTTGTTTCATCATCGTCTTTTGTCCTCATTTCGTTTTTTTTTTCTTCTTCTTTGAGTAAATGTAAAGTTTGTCATACAGTTCAGCATCTAATAAACTTTTTCCTCCAAACTTTATTGCACAAGAGTTAATTTTGAGCTCTAAAGATAAACATTAGAGCTCAAGATTAACTCTAGCAGGCGACAGCGCCGCCAAGTAACCACGTAAAAAAAAAAAAACAGCGACACAGTTTGAAACTAAAACTCAAGATAGAAGAGGAACAGAAGAATAACCAGATTAAATAGAAACAGGGGAAACATTAACAAACACAGTAATTAATAAGTTAAATGTGATTTAGGAAATGATTGGAGGTTTTCAGCTGGTTGCAATCTGCATGCTCGCCACCAGATGTCACTAAACCCTCCAGACTGGTGCTTTAAGGTGAAACCAGTTACAGGGATGAGAGGAAGTCTCTTATTAGAAATTAATATTTTATATATTTGTCATATAAACTTTAAGAGTATAAAGTGGAATAAATGTTTTTATTGCATGAACAGCATCATCACATGACTTATAATCTTTATAAATGATGTTTTTCACAGTATTTTTAGTCCTTTAACTGCAGAGACCTTTATTATAGTTTTATAAATATATAATATAAATATTATAACACGTTTCAGTAAGAAGCCTTCCTGTTGACTTTAAAACAACACAAAGATCATTCAAACATGCTTTTAATGTGAAACTTCTGCAGGACAAAAACAGAATTTAACACATTTTGCGAAATCGTCCAATAAGATCAAAGCTCTGTCTGATGACGGCCGTTGAAGTGAGAAGTGACCTCAGATGTTTTATTGTTTATTTCACCATTATTGGTCTCCATGGAAACTCAGATAAAACATAAAAGACAGACAATAATAATAAAATCAGGCTAAAAGTAACAGACACATTTAAATCCCTGTTATTGACTGTTGAGCTTTCTCACAACAGATATTCAGACTTTTCAGGAACTAGAGATTCATCAATACTGATATCAGATATCAGTGACAGTGATACTATTATATTAATAAATGACTATTCGGTACATTTATATCTATGAATTCATTTGTTACATTTTGTTTTACTAAGTTAGGAGAGCCTGATTATTCCTCACAGCGTAAAATAACGATCCTGTTAATGAAACACTGGTATCGGTACTCGATATCGGCCGATACTCGGAGCCCAGATATCGGTAACAGGACTGAAAGAGTCGCCATGAGGAACATCACTGTCATGATGTTATTAAGTGAACCTGATAACGTGTTTTAAGATGTGAAAACAGTTTGATTTCAAGTGTTTGCAGCAGAAAACATGAAGACTTCCTGTCACCTGATCTGTCACCTGATCCAGGACCGGTCTGTAAACGTCACCTGGTGTCTACAGACACTCCAGGAGGACTAAAGGCTGGAAAAAAGCTTCCAGGAGAAGGAAGCGCTGCATGGTTCTGATGTGACGGCTGCTCTTCATTAAGATGCTGAATATTAATACGTTTTATTCTGAGCACAGACAACTGTGTTTGGTTTCCTCCATGGTTGTTTAATATTCAACAACACTTCCTGGATCTCGTTTTTTTTTTTAAGAATAAATATTGTTTGACATAAACAATCAGAAGCTTTTTACTTTTGATTTGTGAGAATAACAAACAAATGAATTCAATAAAACTGAAGCAGAGATTCTCGTCATGTTCAGAGAATCCAAACAAAACATTTTCACATTTTTTACTGCGACGTGAAGGCGATTAAAAGCTGAGCTCCTCACAGAAGGTTCAGTTCACATCGGTGTCTTGAGTTTCTCCAAATAACGATGTGACGTTGTGTCAGAGTCATGTGACCGAGGCGTCTCTGAGGGCCTGCGATGTCTGAACGCAGCTGTCCGAGGTTATGTTCAGAGCACACGCTGCGTTTCTACATGTCAGCAGCAGCAGAGGAGGTCATGGCAACGTCTGTGTGTGTGTGTGTGTGTGTGTGTGTGTGTGTGTGTGTGTCGACTTCCCAGGGTGCAACAGGAGCAGCTAGCGGCCATCTTCCTGCTGCTGAGGGAGAACCAGGACGCGCTCGGGGAGGTGACGGAGGGAGACATGGAGGAGCAGATGAAGCTCTACTCCCTCTGAGACGGTTACCACGGCAACGAACACTCGCACAAAAAACTTGAATGTAAAATGTACACTTTTTAAAAGCTGCAACTTTTTTTTTAGTTTAAAACGGTTTATTTTCTGTCCCGGTGGAGTCAGAGAGTTGACGTCATGACATCACTTCCTGTCTGGTCTCTGGTCCTCTCCCTTCACTGACTGCTATGTTGTTGTTGATTTTTATTATAACAGTTGTTTAAAGTTTGACCCTGACGATCAGTCAAGAAGGTTTATCTCCACACATACTGAGCAGCATCCTTATAATCACTTATACATGAAAATACAGTTAAAGGACTCATATTCTTCACATTTCAGCCTCTATATTTATATTCTGTAATAAAAACTCCTTATTTATCTTCTACTGGTCCTTTATGCAGCCCCTCAGTTCAGCCTCTGTCTGAAACAGGAAGTTTTAGCTCCTGTCTCTTTAAGGCCCCGCCTCCTGATGAGCCCGCTCTGCTCTGATTGGTCAGCTTTCAGGAAGCCCCGCCTCCTGATGAGCCCCGCTCTGCTCTGATTGGCCAGCTTTCAGGAAGCCCCGCCTCCTGATGAGCCCGCTCTGTTCTGATTGGTCAGCTTTCAGGAAGCTTCCTCCGGCTCCGGAGGCTACGTAAACAAACTATAGTAGCAGGATTTCACTTCTTTTTCTTCTTCTTTATATATAAAGAATGTTTCTCCAAATGTTCAACAAATCCAGGCACATGGAAACACCTTAGCAACCACCCTAGCAACTGAGGCTACAGAACAGACGGCTGTTTTTGAGCATGTGTGACGAGCTGACGTCAGCAAGTTAGAAAAAAACGTCACAAACGAAGCGTTCAAGGCAGGTTGAAGCCCTGATCTTTGACTTGCAGGCAGCATTTCCACAAACAAACTTTGATAACATGTTTAACATCCGACATCAGAACAGGAAATAAATAAGAGAAAACGTCTAAAAGCAGAATATAAACCATTTAAGAAAAAGGAAAGTTCATGCTGATGATATTTCAGCATTTCAGTCAAAAAATAGTTTTAAAAAAAATCATGAAGATCAATGTTTTTGTTTTTGAGGCTTCTACTAATATAACGTTCAGTTCCTGAGACGGTTTGATTCGATTTATCTTTGTGCCTTCTGCTTCTCTGGATTTCTTTCTTTTCGGGTTTTAAAGCTCTCGCATCAACAAAAAGACTCGTCATCGTCATCTCAGCTCCGATTCATGTTTAAAAATGTAGTTTTAATAAAGTTTTACAGCTGATTCACATCTTTTCACACATTTGGACTTGATGGTTTTTATAGTGTCAGACTGTGTGAGGTCCGGAAAATATCCCTGTTTTTCATAATTATAAAATTTTACTCTCAAAATTCCAACTTTACACTCGCAGTATTACGACTTTTTTTTAAAAAAAATATAAAAACTTCAAAATATTACGACTTTGTGCACAAAACATTTCAACTTGATTCTGGAAAAGTTGCAATTTAATTATTAGCACTTTTTGCCCCAAATATTTAAACTTTATTCTCAAAATAATATAATTATCTATAAATATAACTACTTTATTTTCTAAATACTAGAGGTTTTTTTTCTCAAAATATTACTTTTTTTCTTGCAATGTAGTTATTTTTTAATTTTTGAACTTATTTCCTAAAAGTGTTCCGACTTTATCTTTGAAATAAAGCAATTCTTTTTTAAATTTTGATTTTTTTCCCCCAAAATATTACAACTTTGTCTTGAAATATTAGGATTTTTTTTTTAGAAGAAATATTCTAAATATTATTCTTTGAATGTAATATTTAAATTTAACATATTTTCTGTTTGTAAGAATCATTTTAGGAAAACCTTTTGAGGATAACTTGTATAGAGCTGTGTTGTACAGCACTGCATTCTGGGTAACGTAGTGTTTTCTAACAGTTTGTTATGATCACATGTTCTTTGGTAGCTGCTGTTTAATCACTGCTTTGTTTGATTTTTATGTAGGAAAACTGAAATTGTGTATTTATGATAAGTTTTATTTCAAATAAATTCTGTAATTACTTTTTTTTAATGACAATAAATATATTTACAAAAAGAAAACATGTGATGCTGTTGATTTATATTTTAACTGCAGCTTTAAAAGAGAAGAAAGAAAATGAGGGTTTGTGATTTCTTAAATCTGTAAATTACACAGTAATTATTATTATTACTGTTAAAATGCTAATGCTAATTAGCAGGAAACACAGCAGAGGCTGATGGGAGTTTTGCAGTTATTTGGTCATCGAGCTGCAACAATTAGTCAATTAATTGATCATCATAACATTAATTGGCCATGATTCTGATTATTGAATCATTAGATCAAAAATTAAAGTAAAAATTAATTCAGAGGTTCCAGTTTCCAAATGTGAATATTTTCAGGTTTTCAGACTCATAAAAAAAAATATTTTTGCATTTTAAACAAAACAAGATATTTTGAGAAGTAACATGGACTCAGTTTTATGAACCACATGAATAATTTTATTTTGATTAATGTGATTTTTAATGATTTAAAAATCAAGGTTTGATTTAGTCAAGGTTTTTTGTGTGTAAGACTTGTGTGCCACAATAACATCACTAAAGTGACCCGGATGTTGTGTTGGTGCTGCTGTAGATTGACCCAAACTGGGTAGAAATTAACCCAGTGACTCATATGTCACATTTGTCTTGTTTCTTATACAAATGATTCACAGGTTATTAACGATCAATAATAAACTGTGACATGTCAGTTTAAAAAGAGTAAAAAAAAACACTAAAACTGTCTCAGATCTACATTAAACCAGTGTTATTTGCTGTTGAATCGACTGAAACTGGGTCAAAGTTAAACTCTGTAATTATCAGTGTGTAGATTAATCAATAATGAAGGTAATCAATAGTCCTAGATCAAAGTTATTATAATTAAGAGTCATATTGCATGATAATTACTGCCTTCTGTCTCATCTGTTCTCACCTTTCTGTCATTTTATCGCCATCTTCTGGTTGAATTAAAGCATAACGGCTGAAATCTTTGAATCATTTGGATTTTTTTTGTTTTATATGTTTAATAGTTGTTAATCTAAAAGGTGGACGGATGTTTTATTTCAATAATTAATACACAAATCAGCAGATAAAGCTTTTATTTTTTATAGTTTTCTGTATATAATATTCAATAATAATAAAGATGCTTCATAAATTACTCGTATTTATTCCTCACCTGACCTAAAGATTTAATTTTGTTAGTTTTCAGTTTATTACAATAAAAGTAATAATAATAGTTTTTTTTAGCCTTTTATTATGGCAATAATAATAATAATGATCATCACTATATTGCTTTTGTTGTTGTTTGCATATCTTGTCATTCTGCAGTTTTTTTTCAGGTGTATTTTACTGTGATGTCATTAATCGTCACCTCAGATATCAAAAACAATCCCAGAAGCACTCGAGCTCAGTGACCTCAAACGAAGGCCACGTCCTTATCAGTGACATCACAGCAGGTGTGTTTGGTCGTGTAACTTAATACACACAAAGACGTCAAACAGGTTTATTGTCTTTCTCTTGTGACGGCAGGAAATCTGTTTTCACTTTCTTTCACCTCCACTGATTGAAGTGGATTTGAGCTTTGGAGTCTCACCTGAACCCACCTGACAGGAAGACAATGAAGGAAGAAGAAGTCCATGTCAGCGGTTTTAAAAGCTCCTAAAGGGAACAATGAGAGTGTCCTCCATGAAGGGTGTGTTCCTCCTGCTGGGGATTCTCCTTATCTTTCTTTGTACCTTCTTCTGGGGACGATACTGCGAGCTGAGCTTCAGGTAGGTGAGCGATCAGATCACCTGCTCAGGTATTCACACTGTTTACTGAGAGACAACCTGGCAGCTGAGAGTCTGTCCTAAAATCATTAAATCACACCTCACACCAGTCTGAGCTTTTTAAAACATATATTTGAAGTATTCTAAAAGCCATAAATAGGATATATATAACATATATAAAATCTAAATCTTAAAAATCTGGAATTATAAATCTAGAAAACAGCTGAAATGTGTCATGTGCTTTTCAAAAAATGGTATTTTAACGATAAAAAGCAAAAATTCTGTGTAAATGACTGTATGTAATATTTGATGTGTCATAATTTAGCTCCTACAAATTCTAATGTTTTTAAATCAGGATGTTAACTTTGACCTGAACGGCACCTGCAGGCAAGAACCAGGGCAAAAACCTGCTGCTCCTTAAAACTGATTTAAATCAAACATTTGAGAAGCTGGAACATTTAACGTATTTACTCTTTGCTAACATGTTGATGTTTTACAGTGTTCACCATCTCACTTTAACATTTATTAATTAATACTAAACACATAGAACAGCTATCAAACAATCAAATTATCAGCCACATGTTTCGTTTTAAATTTTTATACTTTTTCAAAAATTATATTTATATATGTATTATTATTATCTGGTACTTTCAGTATTTTACTCCCATTGTTTTGTGCTGTTGTTTTTGGTTTTTATATCTTACTGCACTGGTCGTTAAAACCTTGAAAATCAAGTTTATTCCTGCAGCAGTTTGACCTTCATCAGTCCAAACATCCAAGAAACAAGAAACAGACTGAAGGAGATGTTGAATCCTTCTGATATGATATATTTATATAAAACTATATCAAACACAACTTATTATTCAAATTAAAGTATTTTAGATGCATCTTAGAACACGCCTGAAGGGGATCTTTAACTCCAAATTATTAAATATAAATCAAACAAGGCAGAGACGGTCTATTCAGGACACGTACGGCGGCTCTACACATGTTGGTCCATTGTTCTGTTGTTCTTGTGAGGAACAGACGAACCAAAGTATAGCAATAGTTTACTTATGAACCACATTTCACAACAATCCATCTGATGGCTGTCGAGATATTTCAGTCTGAACTAAATTGTCTTTGATAGCAAACAGTTGAGAGATGACAGGAAATGAGGATGTGGAGGAGGGGGGGCAACATGTAAAGGTCTCCAGTCAGACTTTAACTGGATGTTTTTGTGCGTTCGACCTCCTGGAAGCCCTTAAAAATGCACCTTTGTGTCACAGTTGAGCAGTTAAACCAGAGCGCAGAGTGGAGCCACGTGTTGCTTGTTTAATGATTCAACTGAGGAGATTAACACTGAGTCACTTTAGTTACAAATTGATAGTTAACTGTGGATCCTGCACAGACGAGTATGTGGAGGATCAAACAGCAAACACAGGAAACGGGATTAGTGATTTTTAAGGGCAACAACAAACAAAATAATTTATCATGAAGCTACAAAAATAAGAGAGAATAAAACATCTGGATGTGTGTTTGTGGTTTCACATATTATAAATATTAAAGTTTTACCCTTCATAAGATGTTTTCTACTAAATTCTGCTGTTTATTTGTTTTTCTCATCTACACTTACACTCAGTGGTCACTTTATTAGGTACACCTGCATGTTAATGTTTATTTACAGGAGAAAGTGCACATTAATCATCACTGATAAAATAAATCAATGTGCAGAGGTTAGCTCAACAAACCCATAAAAAACTCTACATATAATAAAGTTATGATCAAAAGAAAAGCTTCACTTTATGTGTTTATATTCTGTCTGATTCACTGAGTGAAACACTGAAATAAATAAAATAGCTGAAACATGAGAGGAAACATTTCAGTCTGATCTGACTCACATAAAAACCCTCAAACATTATGAATAGTGATAAATGAGTGTTTGGTCATGTTGGATGTGTTCTGTGGTGTCAGGCAGCAGACAGCAGGGGGCAGCGTCAAGACTCCAGGAGAGGATCAGGTGGACTGGAGGCTCTTCCCGAATACTGAAGGAGAAGAAAAAGAAGAAGAAGAAGAAACAGTGAGTAGAATTGACAGGAAGTGATTTTATTTACATGCACAGCATGTAATTTCAGCCGCTCGGCGTCTCGATCAAAACAATCACAACAGACGGAGTGTGATGACGGTGTGAAGCAGCAAGGGATGATGGGAGTTGTTGTCTTGGTTGTTAAAGCAGCAGCTTCAGTGGGATAGGATTACTCCAGTGTTGATGGTTCAGGATGTTTTTACCTGCAGAGGTCTTTAAAAATACTATTTAAAGCAGTTTCATCTAAAAAAAATCAGTGTTTCTCCACCATGTTGGGCGAGCAGCGGACTTCCTGGAGGGGCTGTTAGCCGAGCTGCTGCTAACGTTTGCCCAGTTTATTTCTCTGATAACTTAAGATCCAGACGTCCAATGACTAAAATCCTTCTTGCAGCTAAAAGATCAAGTTAAAAACCAGCTAAATTTATCATGAAAATGTGGCTTCAAACTGAATAAAAGTCCATTTCTAACAGTTTGTGTGGAACAAACACAACAAAGCCCATGTATTATCTTGTATGTGTGTAAGTTACTCTTTGCTAGACGCCATTGTAGCGGACAACAACCTGAAGGTTTCAGGAGAGAAGCTTCTGTCTGGTCTAGTTGTTTTAAGCATTTTAATGAGGAATCATTACAGACTAGAGCTTTATGATGATGTTAAAATATGTTTATTTAACATCATTACTTTAGTGCACAGACACACCTATTAAGTGTATGAACCTCTTGTTTGTTCAGACAGAAGCTCGATGTTCTCTGAGGAAGTTCGTGAGGAACGATCTCAGCTTCAGGTTCAGCTTCTCGGTGCCGGTGCTTCAGTGGAGGAGGAGCTTCTCCAAATCATCCTGGGAGGAGCTGAGGAAGAGAGCGCCGCCGTACGGCTGGAAGGGACTTCCTGTTGATGGTAAACACTCCTCCTGACCTCATCAGGACCACTTAGATACCGCATAACCTTCAAGAGACACTGAAATACATCATGCTGTTCTGCAGATGTTCAAATTTCCATTTTGAAGATTTCTCATCTGTGTTTGGTTTTAAAATAAAGACACAAGATAAATGTCATAGTTACTATAATAGATTTTAATCGTCCAGGTGTTGGTGTGAAACTCTGCCTCCTAGAAATGATGTTCTTGTACGACCAAACTGTTTCCCAGTGACGGTGCCAGGTGTGATCTGTGACTGGAGTTCACAGGTCATGTTTCTGAATGACTGAAGCCACAGTGGGAGGAGCTGCTTCACAGTTTGTTCATGTTTGATGTTCAGACTAAAACATCTTGGTGATGATCAGCTGACTGTCAATAAACTGAACTATACCAGGTTTCGGTTTGAGGACTTGTTGCCATGACAACAGTTCCAGATTCATTTTAAACCAGTTTCGACGGACCAATAAATCCAGACTTGTGTGAAATAAGAACAAAAAATAAAATAGTTCTTTTGATTGTTTGTGTATTTTAATGATGTGACGCTGTCAAACTGTGTTTATGGTTCAAAAGAATTGTGCTAATCCCATAAATCTGAGCTTCTTTTTCTAACTTTTACACCAAACTTGTATTAAAAAGTTTGTTTCATGCGACGCTTGCTGGTAATAAATGCAGATTTTATCACTAACAGACTGTTTGGATGGTTGAAGATGAACTCATATTTCTGTCTGTTCCTCAGTGGTCAGCTCCACGCTCGCCCTCCTCAACAGCTCTCGGCTCTTTGATCGAGGCTCACCTGGCAGGTGTGTCCGCTGCGCTGTGGTGGGAAACGGCGGCATCCTCCGAGGCTCCCGGCAGGGGAGGAACATCGACAGACACGACTTCGTCTTCAGGTGAGACTGAAGGAACCGGAAGCGTCCAGACGGCCGAACAGCTCTGAACATGATAAAAGAGTGAAACATGATTGTCACAGTGACGTCAAACCCCAAATTATACAATTCCCCAATAAGTAAAACCAAGAAAAGCTGAAACTGTCAAATATTTGATGCTTTTCTCTTTGAAAAATATCTAAAATAATAAATTGATTATGAAAATAGTTGCTGCTTAATTGTCTCTCAATCAACCAATCGATTAATCGACTAATCGTTGCAGTTTTACTGAAACAACCTCATTAAAAGATTTCCTTCCCCTCCTGGTCTTCAGGGTGAACGGAGCGGTGATCAAAGGCTTTGAGAAAGACGTGGGGACAAAGATTTCCTTCTATGGATTCACTACGAACACCATGAAGAACTCCCTGGTCTCCTACCGCAGAGACGGATTCACCAGAATCCCTCAGAGTCCGGTGAGAAACAACCACAAACCTCAGAAAGACTTTATTCTCCTGCTGTGAGTTTATTTCTTCTTCTTCTTCTTCTCCAGAACATGAAATACATCTTCATCCCATCAGACCTCAGAGACTATGTGATGATGACGGCTGCCGTTCAGGACCGGACTGTCGGCTCCGGCAGAGACAGGGGGGACAGGTGAGAGCTGCAGATGTGTCTGCAGAGAGCGGATAGATCCGCTGGTTCCTCTACCCAGCTGTGAGTCACTCCAAGAAGAAGTCTGCGTCTGATTCAGTAGTTAAGAGGAACTTAAGTGACAGTCAGCTGTAATCATTCCTCCTGTTCATACTGGATATTAAAAGATCTCCTTCATCCACAGTGTGTCCAGATAGACATTTAAAGTGTGTGTGAAGCTTCTGTTCAGCTTCAGCAGTCTGAGTTAGTCATATAAAGTGGATATCTGACACATTTACAGTCTTTTTAGCATCAAATTCTCCTCTTTGTGTTTCCCTGTTGAGCTGCAGGTGGAAGTATAGAAACAAAAAGAGGGACTTTGCCACTAAAAAGACTGAAACGCTGAAAGATATCTACTGGATTTGACTCATTTGAAGCTTCATATTAGCTTCACATCAGCTTTTAAATCCATTATGAAGGGAACAGGAGGAATGATTACAGCGAGAAAAACTGACAGAGTTGGGAAACTGAAGCTGTGCTCACCTTTGAAATCAGTTCATTTTAAGGATGATAAAGTTAATCATTTAATGAATCAGTGTGTGCTCAGTATGTGTGTATTTACTCAAGGAAAAAAACACACTATGTCCACTCATAAAAACATAAAACCAACAAACATGGCTGTCTGTGCTGTAACACCATGTCCGGCCTGCAGATGGCAGCACGGCGCTTCCTTCCTTCTCCTCTCTGTCCTGTTTGACACAGTTTGATTCGCAGTGAGCAGAAGTGAAGCTTGATGTTTCTGTGTCTCCTCCATCAGACCCCGGAAGTATTTCGGCCACAAATCAGCTGAAAGCTTCAGGATTCTCCATCCAGGTTTTATTAACTACGTGACTCGCAGGTGATTCTTTCATCATCCATCAGTCTGTTCTCAGAGAAGAAGAGTCGCGTTTTTCACTCTTTTATTTTCTTTTCTTTGTTTCTCTGATTCAGTTTCCTGCCGTCCCGTCTGATGACCGACATCAGGACCCGTCACCTGTACATGCCGAGCACCGGAGCCCTGATGCTGCTGACCGCCCTGCACACCTGCGACCAGGTCAGCACACACACACACACACACACACACACACACACAGACACACACACACACACACCTGCGACCAGGTCAGCACACACACACACACACACACACACACACACACAGACACACACACACACACACACACACACACACACAGACACACAGATACACACACACACACACACACACACCTGCGACCAGGTCAGCACACACACACACACACACACACACACACACACACACACACAGACACACACACACACAGACACACACACACACACAGACACACACACACACACACACACACACACAGACACACACACACACACACACACCTGCGACCAGGTCAGCACACACACACACACACACACACACACACACACACACACACACACACAGACACACACACACACACAGACACACACACACACACACACACACACACCTGCGACCAGGTCAGCACACACACACAGACACACACACACACACACACACACACACACACACACACACACACACACACACACACAGACAGACACACACACACACACACACAGACACACACACACACACACACACACACAGACACACACACACAGACACACACACACACACACACACACACACACACACACACACACACACACACACAGACACACACACACACACACACAGACACACACACACACAGACACACACACACACACACACACATACATTTCAGAAATAAAGTTGCATTGATTAGATGACCTAAACACTGACACATCCACTTTTATACCATTAATAGTTAAATTGGGATTAAAATCTGCTCAGATTAAGGACAGGATGGCAGCTGGGGCCTCCAGGGGCCCCTGGAGGTCCGGGGCCCCTGGAGGTCCGGCCCTGTCTGATTGGACGTCGTGTCTCTCCTGCAGGTTTCTGCTTACGGCTTCATCACCAGGAACTACGCCTCCTTCTCCGATCATTACTACGACTCTGAGCGGAAGACTCTCAGGTTCTTCGCCAACCACGACCTGCTGATGGAGAGCCGGCTGTGGGAGGTGCTGCACCGCCAGGGCGTCCTGCGCCTGTACCAGAGGAGCTGACGGAGCGGACGGAGCTGACGGAGCGGACGGAGCGGACGGAGCGGACGGAGCTGACGGAGCGGACGGAGAGGACGGAGCGGACGGAGCGGACGGAGCGGACGGAGGACAGCGGGAGTCAGCCGGGTGTCTGCAGCCTCCTCCACCTCTAACTGGATCCTTCATGATGTTCTTCACACTCAAAATTCTTCAGGACACATCTGGAATATTTCAGTTTGATGTTTAAATGATGTTTGAAGGTTTTAATGAATAGATGATAAATGGAAATGAGAAGTTTTCCTCTTAATATCAGGACACACATCATCTCTGGTTGTTTGTTTTGCTTCTTCAGCCAAATAAACAACATAAAAACCTTTTGAATGATCTGAAAAATAAACATGAATTATATTAGAAAAGTCTTAAAACCATTTTAATGCCACATTTTATAATCTGATCTTCTTCAGCTGATGTTATTTTATAATATTCTGGTTATATTTTGTGATTTTTTTTGTGTCTTTACTGTTTTTTGCACTTATATTTAATTACAAATATCACTTTTAGTAAACATTTTGAGCATTTTCTTGATTCTGTCTTCATATGTTTTATTTTTTGTTTGTTTTTTAATAAACGTGGTGAAATATGAACATTAAAGCTGCACTAATCAATGTTTTTATGGCTGAATCTGAAACGGCAGAAGCTGCTGATAGTGTTGGATGTTTAGTTTTTAATGTTGTTTATTGTTTTATGTTTTAATCTGATGCCTCCAGATGGAAATAAATAAATGGAGTTATTTTTAAATATATGTATTTAAAATGGATTTGAGGAGGAGAGATTACTGTGGGAGGGAGCTCACACTGAGATGCAGATTAAACAGGAAACAGCGTGTTGATTCTTCAATATAAAAGCATGTTGCATTTATTTATTTATTTAATAATAACAGTTTTTATTTGAATAGGTTTTTCACATAAAACACGATACATAATCTCACCTGAGCGTCAACAACCGATGAATCTGCATCAAAGTAAAGACGCAAATAACTTGGAGGAAAAATAAATATGGAAATTAAATAATGTTCAGATTTATTTGGCAGAAACAGTTCACAAACTGTAACAGCAGATATAAAGCCAATAACATACATTTATAAACAAGAAATAATAATGAAATTAATGTTAAATAAAGGTAGAAAGAAAGAAAGAAAAAGAAATCTCAGCAGTTTAAGTTTGGAGCAACTTTTAATTACAATTACTGAACACCAAGTTAAAACTATTTCCTTAAAATCACAACATTTGTTAAAAGCTGAGATTGAACGTAGAGCTGCAGCTAATGATTATAATTATTATTGGATAATTATCTCTTAATTATTCCTTTTTATCTAAAAAAAAAAGGCCGTTTTAATGTCTGAGAGCTTCAGAAGCTAAAACTAACTAATATTTAACAAGTTGCAGATTTGACACAATGGATAATATAACAAGCTTTCAAAATACAACACATTGTTAAAGATGAAACCAGTGGTTTCCAACCTTTTTGGCTTTTGACGTCTTACAAAAAGCAGTGTGTAGTCGGGTCACATTTCACATGTCTATGAGTTGTTAACAGCTCCACCAAATAGTGATTTTTCCCTCTAAACTTCTCACATGCTTTCATTTCAATAAATGTTCAAATGATCCAATATTTCAGCAAAAATCAAAGATATCAGAACGTTGTTTCTTCTTCTTTCCTCTTGTAAACAGTAACAGTGAGTAGAAGGTAGATCTCAGCAGCTGAATAACAACAACCTGCAGGATTCAGAGGAGCAGCTGCTGCAGACTGATAAGACCTTCAGAAACATCACATTTCAGCAAAAAGTCCAGAAACTGAAAACAGATTTGTGTATCTGAACTTTGTTTTTTCTTCTTTCCTCTCCCATTAATCATCTCATGACCCCTCAGATTTATCTGCTGACCCTTTGGAGGGGCCCCGACCCCTAGGTTGGGAACCAGTGGACTAAACTAGCTAACTGTATATAAAGTAGTGTAAACTAGCTCCACCTCCAGCAGCTACAACAGTAACATGCTGCTCTAACACTGATGCTTCAGTATTAATAATCTAATGATGTCATATATAATAATATATCAGTCAGAGGGACCAAACCACTACTTTTACTGCAACACTTTAACTACATCAAGCTCATAATACTGATGGACTTTTACTGCAGGACTTTAAGATTTTGTCGATATTAGTTGATAAAGTTTTCTTTGAAAGTCTGAGCCGGATGTTGCGTGTGGTGTTGCGGGTAACTTGACACCGTCCCGCATCCTGCAGCCCGCAGCGGGGAGAATGAGGCATTCACGGCGCGGAGGGAAACGCAGCAGCAGCAGCAGACGCGGCGGCGGCTGACCGACTGCGACACCAAAGTTCCCCAAAATACATCAAGTTTTAATGGAAGCTGTTCGCGGAGGTGAAAGCAGACTGTTCTCCTGTCGGGAAGTGAAACTCGTGGAATAGGAAAACCGGTTTTTCTGGGAATATCAACAGCAGGAATACTTTTCCAGCTCTTCCTGCAAACTGCCACCGTGGTCCGCTGGAGACGGGCTGAAAACTTTCTGACGTATTTGACTAAATAAGGTGAGTTTATGTGACTTTAAGCTGCTAGCAGCTTTATATTGAGGAAGAAGCTTCTTCCAGGTGTGTAAACAGACGCGGGTACAAAGGTCAGCGGCGGTGTGAAGCCATCTCCCGGCTGTTTACACACCGACTGCAGCCCGTTGTTTCTCCGGTGTTACACCGTGTTTGGTGACCCGTCAGATCCTGAGACCTGCAGTGCTGGAAGAAGAAGTCACATCCTTCACTTTAAGTCCTCCTCCACTCCAAATGACATGTTTAGTTCCTTCAGTGGGATGTTGTTCCTCTTCTCCAGGGTCATGGAAAACCTGGAGTGGTTCTGGAAATGATATGAAGGGTCCTTGAAAAGTCCTGGAAAAGTTTTGAACATGTTGTTTGTGTAGAGTTAGTTTTCTCATCATCTGCTGGAGCTCGCTGACAGTTTACAGTTTGAAGCCAGATATGATCAAAACTCAAGATTGCAGATGTTTATTGTTCCTCCTGGCTGAGACGCTCCATTACACAAACAGTCAACACATTTATATAAGCCATAAAAATATCAAAACACAACATTAAAAAAGATATAAATATATAACTTAGACAAGTGTGATGTGGAAACTTGAAGCCACAACACTGAAATGCACTTTATTGTGAAGGAGGAGACATCCTGTGTCCAGCAGGGAAACTTTAGAGATGAAATATATTTGTATATTTATAGAATCTGAGTTCAGACACACATTATTACTCCAAGCAGATTATTTCTAGATGTCTGGAAGTATTTTTACATTGTTGTGTTGATATTTTTACTTCATTACAAGTTAAAATCCCACTGAAGTAAAAGTATAAAAGTAAAGTACTCATTTAGCAGGAAATATGAAACACATCTATAACACAGTTATTAACACTGATGAGTCGACGCAGCAGTGTGTGACAGGAAGTGCCTTCACATCGTCTCCATCAGGACTTCAGTCATTGATCTGCTAATTGATCGATGGCTCTGGTCAGCCGAGCTCCTGCAGATTCAGGACTAATGTGAAATCACACTTCCTGTTTGTGTTCAGTGTGTTCAGGAAACGTGTGAATATCCATAAATGTTTCTGCAGAGTGAAGAAAAAGGCACAAAATGAAGTTGTGATTGATTTCAACTCTTGGTTTAGTTTTTAATGAGAGCGTCAGCACATCAGGCTGAGCAGGAAACAATCATTGATAATTCATCCTGCACCACTTTCACTTTTCTCTTCAGCTGCTGAGCAGGAAAAATGATTTATTCACTTCCATTTTGGATCAGTGTGCTGAGACTGAGGAGTCTCTGCGCTGTCACACTCAACCCTCACTGGATGCAGAGAGAATACAAAAAGAAAAGCGTCTGAGAGAGAGGTGGAAGGAGAAATGGGGACATGATGGGTGTTAATGGGACTGACAGCTCTGCTGACGCCCAGCGCTGCTCTGAGGCCGCTGCCTGCTTATGTAATGAAACAAGTTGTGAGCATGAACACGGAGCAGCGCTTCAGAGGGCAGAACATTCCCCAAAACACTCTCTGTTTATGTAGCAACACTGTTCTAAAGGCCGGCAGAGGAGCTGGATGTGCGGCGGCGGCGGCGGCCGGCGTGTTTTCATGCAGAGATCAGGACTGTCAGCAGTGATGTCAGGGAGCGAGGAGAAAGTAGGTCTGACTAACTGTGCAGACCTCCTCCTCCTATCTCTGTGAGGGCTGAGCCCGCCTGGCCACTGGGCTGGAAGACTTTAAGTAGCAGAGAGGAAGTGGATGCTCGGCCAGAGAGCCGCTCTCTAATCTATCATGAAGCCCTGAGGGAGCCGCAGCGCCGAGCTGGTCAACCCGAGTGGCGTGCAGGACTGTCAGGTGACCACTTCCTCCTTCTCTGGGTGGCTTCAAGAAAAAAGAAGAAGAAATAAGTGGCGTGGAGTTTTGGTGCAAAGCTCACACACACACACACACACACACACACACACACACACACACACACACACACACACACACTGGTGTGACTTCTCGAGCTGCAGTGAAGTCACACCAGTGTTTGCTCAGCGAGGTCGAACCCGCCGCCACATCCTCCAGCAGCAGCAGCGCTTTGTGTCTGAGGGAGTCAAAGCGACCAATCAGCTCTCAGGAGGTTTGTGTACCTGGAGCAGGTGTGTGTGTGTGTGTGTGTGTGTGTGTGTGTGTGTGTGTGTGTGTGTGTGTGTGTGTGTGTGTGTGTGTGTGTGTGTGTGTGTGTGTGTGAGGGTTTTAACAGATATTGTATTGGATGAATGCAGAAATGAATCAGCAGTTTTTCTGATAACTGATCATTTTAAGTTGTTTTTTAAAGGAAAACGTCTCTAATGTGTTCAGTTTCTGCTTTTCTCTGTTTTATCTTAAAGCACATTAAACATATTTCAGTTTTTTCATCATCTGATGTCGTAACGACGTTTAACTGACAGAATAGTGAAAGTTTTAGTTGTGCAAACAGCAGATGAGTCGACAGTCAGGATTATGCTGCAACATTTCAAAGATGTGAGATAAATGTAGTTTATTGAATATGAATCTTTATTAAAGCGTCTCAGTCCAGCTGTCACACACAACAACTATTAATAATCATCATCAACACTGTAAGTCTGATTCTCTGGTTAGAGTCAAATATGACACATATTTAATAATAATAGAAACTAAAACACAAAAACATTATGTTAAAAGTGTCTTTGAGGATTTAGGAGAGATCCTCATTTCATTATTAATCATTCCTTCAATTGATTTATCAATGAATTGATTGGTTGTTTGGTCGTTGAAATGATTGATCAGAGTTTGTAAGATCTTCACTTTACTGTCAGAAAAAACGTTCTGCAGGTTTCAAACAGCTGCAGGTGAAGTTTGAGTCGTTGCAGCTTCTGTTTTATTTTTCTCGTCAGTCGTCTGTGAAGCTTTTTGAATTGTGTGTGTTAATAAATAAAGTTGGACTGTGGAGAACTCTCAGCGGCTGTGAGAGGTTTGTCCCCTCTGGGCTCCTGTAGAAACACATTGTAAACTAATGAAAACATTTTATATTGTGCCTGTGAATCTCTGCAGATGTAGAAATGTTCATCAGACTCAGTTTGAAGACGACGTCGCTTTCTTCTTCTTCTCCTTCTTCTTCTTCTGCGACACCTTCGCTGCAGGCGGCAGAGCTGCTGACTTTTCTCATGTGTTGTTTTCTTCTTCTCGTCTCTTCTCCCTCTCAGGCTCAGCGGGGGGTCGACTACATTTCCTCCTCATCCTCTTCATCCTCCGGTCACATCATCATCCTCCCTGTTGCCCCTGGAAACAGCAGACTGACACTGAGAGAAACAGTTTTCCGTCTCTCGGCTCCCAGAGGAAAAATATCACAGGAGGGTTTTTCTTCTTCTTTTGTTTTATTGTCAGCTGAGCGTCAGAGACAGGAAGTGTCACCTGAGGCAGGTGCATGTCTCCGGCGCTCAGCAGCATGCGGCTCTGAGGAGGCGGCGGCGGGATTTAAAAAAACTAAAGCTGGTTGGAAAGAGGAGCAGCAGGAGCAGGAGGGATTATGGGGAAGGAGCAGGATCTCCTGCAGGCGGTGAAGAGTGGAGACCTGCTGTCCACTCAGAAGCTGCTGTCCAAACTGAAGAGCAACAGAAACAGTGAGTACAGCCCCGGGGGCATACATTTCCCACAATGCAACTGTCTTTTATTAGAGCCCGAACGCAAGTCTGAGAGGTTCCAGCACATCACAGGTCCAGTGAGGACGCAGTCCATGATGTGTAGAAGTTAACAGACCTTCGTTCTGTAAGCGAGTGAATGTCTGAGGTCATGTGACGGCGGCTGGAGGCGCCGAGGAGACGTTCACTAGTGAGAAAGTGATTTACTCTGCTGGATTATTGATCAGCTGCTTCAGTTTTCTGCTTCCTCCGCTCTTCATCACAGACACTTCTCAGTCCGCTCATCTTTAAATTCACAGTTTTGTTTAGTTTAGTTTTAAATGAGACATTTGTCTTCTTCTCTGACTTACCGCAGCGGTTAGCGGGCGGCTGATGGCGGCTGATGGCAGCTGAGGTGATGTTAGTGCTCTCACACTTATTCAGTGAGAATAGAGCTCAGTCTTTGTGCTTCCAGTTTCCAAGCAAAGCATCCAGGAAGCTGCACATGTCGGAGGGTTGGGGGGATTTTCTTGTGAGGTTAAAGTGAGTCACAGTTAGATCTGATATCAGCTGATCTGATATCAGCTGAGTGTTCTCCAGCAGGAAACCACAGACAGCAGGGAGGAGCTCTCTGATGATGATGATGATGATGAACATTTAAACCTGTGTCACTGACTGCAGGCTGTCATGTTCTCTCCTCTGTGTGTCTGTAAACCAGCAGTCGCTGTAAACATGTAAACAAAAGATATGATCATGATCCATATTGATCAATATTGATATTTATCATGTGATCATGTGATCATGCTGCCAGCTTGAAGAGTATCCTGATGAAGAAACCGTCCTTCAGTTCAACTTTCCAGTAGTTGAAGATCAGAACAGCAGAAGTTCATGAGAAGATGTGAACATGTTGTAAACAGTTGAAGCTGTGACTGTTTCCACAGCACAGCCTCTTTCACTCTTTATTTCTCTGCTGGTGAATCGCAGCCTCTCTGTTTTTCTTCTTTTCACTGTTTCACTGGAACGTTTGTGTGAATGAGAGTCAGGCAGAACCAGCGGCCTTATAAGGGCATGTTACTGGGCGTCCATGGTGTTAATGATGACATCTCAGGAGCGTTCTCCTGGTCAGGAGCAGGTGACGTTCATCAGCCTCAAACTGTTCAGAGAAAAGTCTGACAGTTTGCCTCAGCTCTTCCTCTTCCTCTTCCTCTTCCTCTGTGACTAACGTCGCAGCCTCTCCGTCTCCACTCAGCCTGACACTTGTTGTTGTTGCCGTCAGAGTGAGCAAGAAAAGAGGAGGAGGGGCACCGAGGGCCCCTGGGGGCCAGCAGGAGGTCAGGCTCTATCAGGCAGATAACCTCTCACCTGTCACAGGACCGCCCGGCGTCATCAGTGACCTCTGACCTCTGGAGGCCAGATGAAGGAACTGTTTACCAAACACAGGCGGCATGTTGAGGCTGTGATGTCACAAAGATGCGACAGCCGTGATAAAAGAACCAGAAACAGAAACCTTCAGTGATTAGTCAAAATAACTGATTCATCAATCAGGAGAAAATTAATCAGCAACTATTTTGACAATCAAATAATAATAATTCATTTTTTTCATGCAAATCAACTGAATGTTCTTCAGTTTCAGCTGCTTTAATGGAGGATTTACTGCTTTCATTCATAATATAAATACTGTTGGCTTCTGGAAAGTAATTTGGCCTCAGACTGGTAAATTATAACTCACATTTCTCAATCATTTTGACATTTAAATGATAAATAGAGAAAATAATTGTCAGGTTAATTAATAATGAAGATAAAGGTGAATCCTCTCTGAGCGGACAAACTGTTTTAAGATCCAAACGTCACTTTGCTTCAGTTTCACTTTGATAAATTATGACTCTTGATTATTTTCTTGATGGATCTGCTTGTTTTTTCCATAAAATGTCAAACAGAGAATAGAGCCAGTGTTCATGGTGATGACTTCAAATAACTGCTAACTAAAGTATTCAGTTTACTGTCAAAGAAGAATGATCAGTGTTTTTACTGTCCAATGACTCAAACAGCTTTAAACGCCACAGAGGCCCTTCACTCCACATTACAGTGTGTTTTGGGTGATCGGATAGCACTTGACCACATGGAAGTTCCGGTGTGTAGATTGTGATCCGATCAGTCAAAGCAGGGGTGGTTCAGGTGTTCAGGGACTCGGTGTGACCACACTGAACACAAGTGTGAATGCAGTTGTGTTGTCAGTCCACACAGACTGTTCCAAACCAGAGAGGGAGCAGCTGTAACCAGTTAGCAAGCTAAGCTACTAGCAAGAAAGCTGCGGATATTCGAGACGAGGCCAAGTGTTGTCTGCTTCTTCCCTGCTTTGAGAAACAAGTAAATGTGAGAGCGCAGCTTCACGGATCGCTGCCGTGTTTTGTTGTTGTGCGGCGCAAACGAGAGGAGGAAGTGACGTTTGGTTGTTTGAGCAGGAGGCAGCGATTGGATCTCAGAGTTTACACTGCTGATTAATATATTAATATTAATTAATATGTGTATATGTAACCAGGTTAAATCATATCTAGATACAATCTGGATACGAGACATTTCAACGCGAGGTGAAAGAGTTTCCTTTCATGGCGGCGCCGGAAGTCGGAGGATCACCAAACTAACCTTTTGACTAGCTTGAACAACAAAACGCTGGCTGATGAGAAGCATCCAGTGTTTCCTCTGTAACAGCACAGGAACTCCCGCCAGGTCAAAAATATGTTAAATGTCAAAAATAACGCCAAATATTCATTCATTCTTACAGCAACAGTGTTTGGGAGCCGTTGAGCAGCGCTGTCTCTAAACAGGAGTTAACGGCTGTGTCGTTGCCATGGAAACTGCAGTTAGCGTCACTCCTTAGTCAGTGAGTGGTGAAGCGAGAGAGAGAGAGCGTCTGATGTAACGGCTAATGCTAACGGAGCAGAGGCTAGCTGTTAGCAGCAGCAGTAAGTTGTCAGTGTGTCAGTAAATGTACAGTACAGACTACAGTGTGTCAGTTAATAAACGCTGCAGCTTGTCAACACCATGAAAAGTCACGTCTGTTGTTTCCCTCAACTGCTGGAAGAGTGAAGGTTAGCTCCAAAGTTAGCAACAACGGGTTAGCCTAGCTTAGCGATGCTAAACCTATTCTTATACAGTCTATGCGCTGCCTGCTAACCCCCCCCCCATTCAACTATTCAACCCAGAGGAAACACTGATCCATGTTTGTTTGGGTTTTCAAGCACTTTCTTATTCTTTACAACCATGTTGGTGGTTTCAGTTTTCTCGTCATACATTAGTTTACTGTTTACATTTGTATCATCTTACTATCAGCTTGTCAGTCATCTGAAGTCTCTGATAAGCTGCTGAGACTTTAATAAGTGCGTGTCGGAGCCTGTGCTGTCAGGCTGTAGAGGCTCATATGTAGATGTTGGTGGAGGCCTCCTCCAGCCAGCTGACGGGGCCACTTCTCCCCCTGAGGGACTTCCTCTAGACTGTCACATTACTCCCACCCATTGTTCCTCAGCCCAACACACCCGATCCATCAGCTCATATGTTACATGAGAGCTGGCGACCATTGTTACTGCAGACACCAGCATGTTCACTGCTTCTACAGCTGGGACGCTAATAAACAACACCACTTCATTTCAGTGGAGATGTTTGTGAAGATTCTCAGTCATCTTATATCCAGAAGGGTTGAGATGAGCTGAAACACTTCACCAAGACCAGTTCTTCCTGCATCAACGGCTCCTACTAATGATTATTCTCATTCTTGATTGATTTGAAGATAAATTTCTGATTTAACTGTTTTAGAGCTGCAACAATTAGTTAACTGAAAGGAAATGAAGTGTTAATTTAACCGTTGTGAGTCATTTTTTCAAAGGCGATTGCTAAAATTCTCTGATTCCAGCTTCTTAAATGTGAATATTTTATACATTTATACATTTATACATTTGAGGACGTCGTCTTTGGGCTTTGGGAAACACTGACCCACATTTTATGCACCAAACCACTAATCACTTATTGAGAAAATAATCAACAGTCTACTTGAGGTTGTGAAAATAATCCTTAAATAATTTTGTCTATAAAATGACAGAAAAATGTCTGTTTTAGTTCAAATATCTGTCATATATGACACATAAAAGCTTCAAATCATCAAATTTGAGGAGCTGCAACGAAGGAATGTCGATTAAATGACGAATCTTTGCAGATCTAGATTGATTAAGATGATTAGTTATCGAGACCAGCTTCACTTTTATCTTCTGATCACTTGTTTCTAGAGTAGAAGTCTCCATGTTTACAGTAGAAAGTAGAGCTGCAGCGACATGACTTTCACTCTTTGGAGCGTCCAGGAGTCATTTTCAATTGTTTTCTGATGTTTGATTGATTGATTAATCCAGAAAATTGCAGCTGCAGATGAAACACAGACGGCCTCGCTGCCCGTTTTCAGGATGTTTGCTGGTGATTTTTTAATTTTTTTTTTTTTTATTTGAGGGACATGTGTGACCCAAACTCCTGACATCTGGTGTTTCAGTATCTGCCCGACTGCTATCACCCAAATAACAAGGAGCTCCCAGCTGGTGCCCGGCCAGGATTAACAGGAATTACAGTGTTGGGGAGGGAAAGAGGAGGGAAAGAGGAGGGAAAGAGGAGGGAAAGAGGAGGGAGTCTGGCTCTGTTTATCAGATGCTCTGGAATCTGGTTCTCATACAGTCAGCACACTGTGACTGTGACGCTCTATTAGATTACAATTGAACTGACTAATCTCATAACCTCAATTTCCTTTGAAGAAGCTCTTGAGGCTGCGTTCAGGAAGGTTTTCAGACGGCGTGTCAGCTCGTCTGTTATCACTGTAGAAGAACTGAACACATCTGTCTCTGGAGAATCAACCTTTATTCTTTCCAACATGTCTAAAACATTTTTAAATGCAAAAACGTCGACCTTAAGAGAAACTAACGAAACACTTTTAGCAGCCAGGCTCCCTCTAAAACATGAAGTTTAGTTTATCAGATTTTAAAACATATTTAATCCTGCGTTAACTCATTTTATGTCGACTAGTCAGCAGAAACAAGTTGTGAACACAAAGGGAAGTTTCTGTTTTGACTCATAATGTCAGTAACTACCTGTGGGGTTCCTCAGGGTTCTAGTCTTGATCCTTTATAGTTTCAATCTGATGAAAATGATGTTTTTTCTTCACTTATTTTCAGCAGAAAAGTAAAAAACAACTTATCATATTATCAGCGTATAGAGTAGTTGTGGCTAACATGTTAGCAAACAGTTGCTTTTATTTCCACATCCAGCAGTTACAGAGCAACATTATCGTTCATGTGGAGTCGTGTTTCTGTCCAATCTTCTCTCTCTTTTAGCTTCTGTTTCTGCTCTCTACCAACTCCTGAGGGAAATATCTGGCTCTTTAGCTGCTAAATGCTACCAGCTAGTCTGAAAATGACGCTATGAGAGCCGCTGAGAGTGAACCGGACAGATAAACAATGAGCTGAAACTCACTGTAAAGCTCCGTAAAGCTGAGAGGAGCTGCAGAGTCGCTGATGATTCTCTGTAGGTTCATCACCACCAGACAATAACACATCACACACTCACACATCAGACTGAAATATACATTACAGCTGCTTTAAGGACCTTCTCAACATCAAAGTCTTTATCAGCAAAACCAACTCTGATCAGAACTGTCTGTTCAGAATCTGCTGCACAAGACTAAACGCAAAAACACTTTTATTTATTTTGAAATACCTTCAGATCATACTAACTTTTTAAAAAATTTAAATTTATGATTTTTAGAAAACTGTCTGCTTAGCTCTGAGACATGAGAGGCAGCTACTGCTGATGCTGTCCTGTTGCTAAGTATGATAGAATTTAAATATCTTCATGAAAGACAATTCTCTTCTGCTTTGGAAATAATTAAAACATATTGTAGATTATTTTCTCAATTAATAAATAAGTTGTTTGGTCTCTAAAGTGTCAAGGTTACTGTCATAGAAAACACTCGTGTGTGTTGTGTGTGTGTGAGAGGCTGGAAGCAGCTGGACCCCATCGACTGGTCGTCTCAGTCGTGGTGTGTTTCAGCAGAGCAGCAGACTCTGCAGGGTTATCAGACATTTAGAAACAAGCAGCAGCTGAATGAAGGAGCCTGTAACGTCCCCGTCTGTCTGCTTCACACAGTGTGCCATTATTATTATTATTATTATTATTATTATTATTATTATTATTATTATTATTATTATTATTATTATCACCACTGACCCACTGCAGCCATGTTTACCGCTGAAGCTCATCACTGTCTCATTACTGGAGCCTCATAAAGCTGTCGTCTCTCTGTGAGAAGCTGGCGGTTGAGAACCTGAAACAAAACGGCGAGCGGCATGTCGGAGTCTCCTCCCCCCCCCTCCCCCCTCCTCCCCCCTCAGACCGTTTCTGCCTCATGTTTTATTCATGAGTTTGGGTTCAAACTCAGCTCAGCCAATCATCCCCCACACAGTCTCCTCTAGCAGGAGCGGCTGTCTGCAGCACTCCTGTTTTCCTCTGCAGCTCATCTCACATTCTCCTTCATCTTTCACTTAAACCTACAAAACTTTAGACTTTTGCAGCTCAGCCCGTTTTTATCAACTGTCTGAGGATCTCTGTGAACGTGAAACACTAAAGTCACAAAGACTTTTGGTTTGGATGAAACTAAGAGTGCTGGAAAGTAACTGAGTACATTTCCTACTCCACTACTTTACTTGAACTACATCCAGCTCATTGTACTCATGTACTTTAACTTTTACACTCTCAGAAACACTGTTTTCGTGTCATTCAGTGCGACCGGTCAGCAGGCGTTCAGGTGATCGTTGCCATAGAAACATGGCTCTTGAGCGTAGGCCACTGTTTTGATGACTGAATAATAGCTGGAGGAGTTTCAGCTTCTTAAACGTGAAGATTTGAAGCTTTTCTGCGTCATACTTGATCGTAAACTGAATATTTTTGGATTGTTGACGGTTCAGCAGACAAATAAAGATGAATAAATGATTCATCAGTTAATTGAGAAGATACTCGTTAGTTGCCTTGGTGATGAAGGTCAGTGAAGAAAATGATTCTATAGTATCTCAGTCCGACGGCTTCGGACCAACTCTGCTTCAGCCAATCAGGACTGATTTCCTGCTCTGACACGTTTAATAAATACAAAACCAGGTTTGTGATTTTCTCCAGAAGCTCATTTACTGCTGTGTGTGTTTTCATGTGTGTAAATCTGTCAAACATCTCACTTCTCCTGCTGACAAAACCAGGAATAAGTGAGTCACTGTAACAGCCAGACAGAAACAGGAGCTCTCCTGCACATAACATGCACTTTATTCTGAAGGCTGTTTGTTCAGAGTTTGGAGAAGTCTCATCAGAAAACAGCAAACTGCAGCCGGAGAGCATAATGAGGAGGGAAATTTCCACTCTGCTCCAGACGCCACAGATTTGAGGCAAAGTGTTAAAACCTTTCAGACAGTGTGTGTGTGAGCTGATGGTGTTTGCCTGTCAACTCTGCTGTTGGTGTGCTAAATGTTTAATTACTCTACTAACAGACAGGCTGTAAGGCAGGCTGCTCATGGCTGTGTGTGTGTGTGTGTGTGTGTGTGTGTGTGTGTGTGTGTGTGTGTGTGTGTGTGTGTGTGTGTGTGGGGACTGAGGGGCCCCTCAGGACCTCTGGCTGTCAGGAGGTCAGTCCTGACGCTGACGTAAAGGGAAACAGAAGAAGAAGAAGCGAACCAGCTCAGGTCTGTGTGGTTTGCTGCTGCTGCTGTTGATTGTTATTAAACTGCTGCAGAAGAAGAAACACGACGTGGCGACGAAAACATGATGGAAATATGACGTTTCTGTTAGTTTCATGTGTTGATGTGAGGAAGGTACCAGCCTCCTCCTCATCATCATCATCGCTCCACACAGTCTGTTTACTTTCACTTTTTATCCACATGACTTCTTTTATTCAGAGAACAGGAAACTCTTCTTTTTTTCCTATCAAAGTGTGTCAAAGTTCAGAGTGTTTGATGAAATGCAGGAAGTAGAAACACATCCACACAGTCAGATAATACAGTCCAGTGAGCTGTGCTGGTTATTTGTGCAAAAACAGTTGCCAGAATAAATAAAGAACTACAAACTAGACTGTATGTAAGTACAACAGTCCAAGCAGCCTGACTACTGTGGAAGCTCAGAGGAAGCAGGACGCTGTGATCACTGCGTCTTTACATAGGAAGCAGGAAGACAGTGACGTGCTGAGAAAACACACTGCTGCAGAGTCATTTGCTTAACAGAACTGCTTTAAAGAGTTCAAGTAGATATAAGTTCACCATGATGTCTTACATTAACTATACTGTCTGTATAATCCTGTTATATAAACCTCACACTGATCTGTAGCAGCTGGAACAGGAAGTCACTCACTGTGTAAGAAAAGGTTTGAACCTGTTATGTTTGTAATCTCACATTAAAAGCTTATTATTCTTAAAAAATAGAAAGTAGAGCAGGATTGGAAATAATTGTAAAAAAGAAAAGTAAAGTTCATGCAGGTTTTGTGAGACAAACGGTGTAAAAATACAAAAAGAAAAGGAGCGAAGCAGCAGATAAGACGAAACCTATCGGCATAGCAACACTCAGGGGGCGTGGCCAGAGCTAGCAAAAAGGCATATAAGCCACGCCCCCAACTGAAAGCCAGTCAGAACATGTTTGGTGTTTTTAGCTGTAGCTGTTCTTTTATTTGTCGACGTGGCTTCACAACTTCATAAGGAAACAATAAACGGGACAACACGTCTTCAAACGTCTAAAATTAAACGTCGTTATGTATTTAGAGCGTTTTGTTGTAATCTCCCCGCCGCTCCTCCTCACTCAGTTGTCCTTCCCAGCACCCGTACAAGTCGAGATGGAGGCGAAGCCAACAAAAACAGAGATTTATTAGCTTTCAGTGGATCTAACAGATCAGGAACTAATCTGCAGACGCTACGGTTCATTCCTATCAGTGTCCAAACTGTGGCCCGACTGCAGCTGGTGATCTCTTGTGGCCTCTTCGGGCCGCTGCAGAGGAGGCAGCAGTCAGTGACTTTATAGTAAAGTCGTTATAAAATAGGTTGTGAATCACTGCAGACAGCGTTCGGGTCTAAACGTGCACAGCAAACATTAAGCTGATGGTTCCAGTAGTGTGTGAGAGGATCTGCGGACACACACAGGCCTGTGTTTGGCAGAGATATCAGATCGTTTCTGCGTCTCATTCATGAATGATGAAGCGTCTCTCGGGGTCGGGTTATGCTGGAAGAGGAGTTCACACAACATGTTGTCTGACCACGTCTGAAGACACTAAGTGTTTACAGCTGTTTCCAAGCGGCCGCACTCAGAGGCGGGATGAGAAGCTTCCCATCGCAGAGCGGAGGAGACATGATAACGGCTTCAGTGCTTTCACATTTTCAGACAGTCTCTCCTCAGAGATGTGAAGAGGAGAGGACGACACCACGTCACACTGGAAGGTGGAGAGACGTCATGATGTTCAGTCTCTGATGGTCGGAAACATGACGAGTGTTTTCACCATCGGTTCATCTGTGGATTATTTGTTTGATCTGTCAGTCACTGTTTACCAAAGTCTCTTCAACCAGAAAATATTCACATTTAAGGAGCTGAAACCAGAGAACTCTCATCAATCGATTATCGTTTTAATAGTTGAAAATGATTTGCAGCTCTACAACAGTCCCAAAGATATTCAGTTTAAAAAGGAAAAGCAGCAGTGGAGAGGCCGGACATGTGATATCTGCAGGAGTGAAGGTTGTGAACATCTCACTCTCTGAGAGCAAGGTCAGAACAAAACTCGCCAAAACCATGTCCGTGTACTTTCTCCTCCCACTGAGCGTTTGTTGAGGTTAACGGTTAGTTAAAGTTTGGAAAGTTGGTTGAATCTTTTTACTGAAAATAAGGGAGTGTTTGTCCAGCTGATGATTTCCTGTTCTGAAACACTTGATAAATGCAGACTCTGGTTTGGAGCTGAACGATGACCCTCTCTGGTGCGATCAGCCTCCGGGACGTCTGATGAACTGACGGACTCGTGTTGAGAGTTCGCTGTCCTCATATTTTTTAACATAAACACCATCTACAGTATAATTAGACTGCTCTCCTCCAAAATAAGCTGCCTGTGAGAGTCGGGTGTGCTCACAGCAGCGTAACGAGACGGTAATGAATCTGGTTGGAGGCGGTTTGTATTGTGTGGCGGATCAGCAGAGTAATGGCTGCTGGAGCTTCCTTCTTTATTTGGTGCGTTATGTAACGGATCTTCTGCTCGCGGCCGTTCTGTCGTCGCTTTCCTCCTTTGTGAGTTTCAAAGCTTGAAGGTTTTTTTTTTTTCTTTTCATCTCGGCAGCTGAGAGGTCACATGACTGAGCTGCGAGGTCACAGGATGTGACTTTCAGATGAAACGACACCTGTGATGACGTGACGACAGATTTATTATCTTCTATTTTCCCATCATGTTATTTTCATTATTTAAACACATATTAATGTTGCTTTTTATCATCATTATATGCTGTACATAACGGTTTCATACAAATAGAGCTGCAACGATTCATCGATTATTAAACTACTACATTTTATATTAACCTTCTAATGTGTTAGAAGATGGTTTACACCTTTAGTGTCAGCGGGTCACATTTGACCCGTGTTTGAATTCATTAACAAGCACTAAAAAAAAGCTAATTATCATCCAGAAACATGTTTTATCTGCTCAGTGACTTGTTATTCAAACATAACCATCATATATAAATACTTACTTTGATATTTTATGAACTTTAAACCACATTTAATTTAAAGTGTACATATTTTATATTAAAACGGGTAAAATGTATCTGTTTTATTGCTTCTGATGAACCGAACAGGCAAATACATTATAAGACCATGAGAGGCTAATGATAATGATATAATGATCATTTAATATGTATTTCTCTGCATAAAGCACCCGTATTTACAACCGGGTCAAATTTGACCCGTGATACAAAAGATGTAACTTTTTTCTTTCATAGGCATTTATTTAAAAAAAGATCAATTATTATTATTATTATTATTATTATTATTATTATTATTATTATTATGGCCTGAGCCCAAAGGGCGAAGACCCTATTGTAACTGGTTTGTTTGTTTCTTTATTATTACGCGACTTTCCCCCTGAATTTGACCCCCTCAAAATGCTCAAAAAGTCACCAAATTTGGCAGGGACGTCCGGTCCGGCGAAAAATTTGATAATATGTAAAAATTATGCCCCCCCACCCCAAATTTACTCTCTAGTGCCACCTAGTTTCCGTATCTGCCTTTAGGAATGTCGTAGAGAAACGCAACCAACACCAAATTGTTCGTCTGCTCAAGACTTAAAAATCATACGCTGACACCCCAGACCTAAATCCAACAGGAAGTACACAAAATTACAAAAATGTCAATTTTTGCCCCCTCTCTAGCATTATCTCCTCTGAGACCGCTCATGCTTTTGGCTTCAGATTGTAATATATCGCTCAGTAGAGTCTCCTGAACAAAAGTTCTGAAAAACTTTGTAATAGAAGGTCCGGTTTTCATAATATTGGCCTCCAAGCGTGGTGAGCGATTTTCAGATTATAATGGGTTTCAATGGGAGAGCTGTTTTCTCAGTTAATAACTGTAAGTCCCGCCTACCTGTCAATCACAACTCCGCATCGTCCCGCCTACCTGTCAATCACAACTCTGCCTCAGACCTGAGTTTTTTGATCGTTGTCATTAAACGAGCTGCAGCTGTGTTAATCTAAGCCCCTTACTCAGCGCATTGGACAGTGACAGCTTGTGTGTGTCAATTGATAAGTAAGTCTCCTTTTCTCTTGTAAGTGATGTTGTTTATGTGTTAATTATTGTCGTTAATCAGCGGAGTAAACGCTAACTGCAGCATGCTAATTTCGTTAGCATCGTCATATCGATGCTAACAAAATTAGCATGCTGGTGTCAATGTAACACTCTTATCCAGCGTGTTGTGACAGCGGTCGGACAGTGGAGCTTGTGTCCATTGATAAGTAAGTCATTTTCTCTTGTAAGTGATGTTTATGTGTTAATTATTGTAGTTAATCAGGGGATTAGAGCTAACTGATATGACGATGCTAACTTGTTGTACACATTTCAATCTAACTGTCATCAGGTCATGTGGCTTACAAGTCTACTTTTTTAAAAATGCACCTCATGAAAAGTAGAAAATTGATTTATTTTGCACACAAACTTCTCAGAAGCTTTCTGTGTATGTCAATGTAAATGACAGTACAGGGGCACAACAGTAGCACGCTGTGTGCAGCAGTTTAACAGTCCAGCTATGTGTTCAGTCCATTTATGAAATAAGCTGAATATTTCTCTTAGTAGTTATAATGTTTTTTCTCATCTCTTTTGACAGCCATGTCAGACATGTGAGAAATGTGAATGAGAGTACTGTAGTTATGACAGATGTTTGGATATGTAATATGTTATAGTGTGTATCAGTGGAGGTTATATACATAACTACATGCTTTTTCTGTAATATTGAGAGGAGCAAAAAAGTTATGTTGTACACATTTAAATTAACTTTTATCAGGTCAATTGGCTTAAAAGTCTTTACTTTTTTAAAAATGCACCTGATGAAAAGTAGAAAAATTATTTACTTTTCACACAAACTAATCAGTAGCTTTCCACACACACTTCTCCTTCAGCAGAAATTTGTCATCCTCACACCGTTGACATGTCATGTTTAGCCATAACAGGGAGCTTGCTACGACTTTGCTGTACACGCTCCTGTCTGCACTGAACTCCACGTGGCTGCAGACTCACGCCCCTCGCACCGGGCTCACGGGTGGCGAGTGCGATGGACGCCATGGTGCCGGGTCCCGGCGTGCGCAGGGGGGGGCTCAGGCCCGTCCAACGCTGCTTGCAGCTTTAATTATTATTATATTCTGTAGGTTGTGGTAGACGATGCAATGAAGTACACTAGTTCAGTCTTCAGCGGCTCCTGGTCGCCATGACGATTTAAAACTCTGTCGTTAATTGTAAACGGATCGCTAACAGCTGAGCCAACGAATAAACAACGATGAAAACCTGAAAACGTGTAGTTTACTGTAGAATAAGAAACAGAAGAACAGCAAATGTCTGACACGAGTCTCCAGTTATCTGACGACCTGATAACGATACTTATAGCAGGTTTTAATCCGCACACACAAACACAGCGGAGGCTCTCTCACGCTGAGCTGAAGTTAAAATCGTGCACATTAATTTGGTTAAATGACATAAACAAAGACGTTCTCCGCTGCGCTCTGTTGTCACCGCCTCGCTGCTTCTCTGCTCCTCGTGTGTGCGCAGCGCAGCAGAGGAGAGGCGGCGGTGGAGAGATGACGTCATCTCAACACGTTCTGGTTTCTGTAAATGCAATAAAATATAATAAATAAGAAATATAATAAATGCAATAAAAGCCTCACGAGTAAAAAGCCAAGAGGAGTAAAAGATGAACAGCCTCCAAATGGTGAAAAATATTGCTGGAAAAAGTGAAATTTGTGTAATATATAAACAACAGCGCAAAAATATGAAACAATAGATGTTTTTCTCTCATCACATGATATATATCGTCATATCTCACAGCTCTGCAGTTGAATAAATTCAGCTCTGCTTTTGTAAAAGTAGAATTTCAGCCGGGAAACGTCACGTTAGCAACAAGCTAACGGATTAGCCGGCGACTGCACGCCTTCAGCACGGCGTAGGCAGGCGGCTCCGTCTGTAGAGGCTCCTGATTGGCTCTTTTGTCAGCATGATATGAGAAGTTCAAATTGGAACATTTAGTTTGTAGTGTGAACTTTATTATATTTGTTGCTGCTGCAGGATCTGCTGCTGTTTAAAAAGTGAAATCCTGGTGGACCAATGAGACGCCACCTCAGTGACGGAGGCATGTTTACTTCCTGTCTACCAAGTAATGCATGAAGAATGAACGGTTTCAGAATCATTTAGTCAGTTTCTGTGTTTATTTAGTCTTTAATATCCTTAATAAAACAAAAACTTTGTTGAGCTGCTGCAATAAAACATCCACCATCTGTACGTCTGTGCAGAAACGGGATGCTGGAGTTGCGTGTTGCTGATTGATTGTTGATTATATAAGAAGTAGAACTTCTCTCCAGACTGTCTCGTATCTCGGCTTGATTTTGTCTGACTGTGTATGAAGACGTTTTCCCACCGCCGAGCACGAGAGGAATTCACAGAATACTAATTTGGGTCAGGATTGTGGTGAGACGCTAAAAAAACGTGTGTGTATTTTTAGTGGGCAGAGCTACTGCAGGTCTGCTTATCCAAACACCTTCAAACTGAAAAGAGCTTTGGGGATCAGTGCAGAGGCCAACAGCACAGCATGACGTCTGACTCACAGCTGGCAGCTCCAGCCTTAAAATTTCACTTATTTTCTTTTCCTCTCCTAAAAAAAAAAAAAAAATCCCCAGAGTTGTGTGTGTGTGTGTGTGTGTGCCAGCTATTGTCCAAGCAGCAGCGAGCGCTTGAATAGAGAGGCGGTGATGTCACGGCGTTGGTATGTGAACCCCGTAGCAATACCTTCGATCCCCTCTTCTGGAGCTCTGGAATCTGACTCCGCTGAAACACTGAGTGTTTCCTCCAGTCGTGTTTTTCTTCTTCTTCTTCAGAGAGACACAAAGAGAGGAAAGGCGAGTGCGGCCTCACACACACACTCTCGCTGCTCTTTTTCCCGGAGAGGCTTTAACGCTACAAACACACAATCTCACTCTGAAGAGCTAAAAAAAAAAAAACAAAAGAGAGAGAGAGAGAGAAGAAGTGTGGAGCTGCTCCTGCTGCAGATAGTACGTCACCTCATCTGTGTTACTGTAAGTGGAGGCCCGGTCACATGTAGAGTCGGAGGTGGAGGGCGCTATCCCTAAAAGACGGAGGTCGGTTTGTGAGGAAAAGTCCATTATGAGCAGAGGAACGGGTGTGGAGCTGAGCTCACATCCCCCCCGAACAATGTGTGAGGAGTTTCTTATTTTAGGTTCAAATAGGAACAAGAAGACCAAACACTCCACCCTGAGACTCTTCAGAGGGAAAACAACACTTAGAAGCTTTCACACAATGTAGATCGTTCTTTTGTTGAACGTGCTCTTTTAACCCTGCGGAGAATCATCAGGGACTCTGCAGCTCCTCTCCGAGTCAGGTTCAGCTCCTCTCTGAGTCAGGTTCAGCTCCTCTCTGAGTCAGGTTCAGCTCCTCTCAGAGTCAGGTTCAGCTCCTCTCCGAGTCAGGTTCAGCTCCTCTCCGAGTCAGGTTCAGCTCCTCTCCGAGTCAGGTTCAGCTCCTCTCCGAGTCAGGTTCAGCTCCTCTCCGAGTCAGGTTCAGCTCCGCTCTGAGTCAGGTTCAGCTCCTCTCTGAGTCAGGTTCAGCTCCGCTCTGAGTCAGGTTCAGCTCCTCTCTGAGTCAGGTTCAGCTCCGCTCTGAGTCAGGTTCAGCTCCGCTCTGAGTCAGGTTCAGCTCCTCTCTGAGTCAGGTTCAGCTCCGCTCTGAGTCAGGTTCAGCTCCGCTCTGAGTCCGGTTCAGCTCCTCACCGAGTCAGGTTCGGCTCCTCTCCGAGTCAGGTTCAGCTCCTCTCCGAGTCAGGTTCAGCTCCGCTCCGAGTCAGGTTCAGCTCCTCTCCGAGTCAGGTTCAGCTCCGCTCCGAGTCAGGTTCGGCTCCTCTCCGAGTCAGGTTCAGCTCCTCTCCGAGTCAGGTTCGGCTCCTCTCCGAGTCAGGTTCAGCTCCTCTTTGAGTCAGGTTCAGCTCCTCTCCGAGTCAGGTTCAGCTCCTCTTTGAGTCAGGTTCGGCTCCTCTCTGAGTCAGGTTCAGCTCCTCTCTGAGTCAGGTTCGGCTCCTCTCTGAGTCAGGTTCAGCTCCTCTCTGAGTCAGGTTCAGCTCCTCTCAGAGTCAGGTTCAGCTCCTCTCCGAGTCAGGTTCGGCTCCTCTCCGAGTCAGGTTCGGCTCCTCTCCGAGTCAGGTTCAGCTCCTCTCTGAGTCAGGTTTAGCTCCTCTTTGAGTCAGGTTCAGCTCCTCTCTGAGTCAGGTTCAGCTCCTCTCTGAGTCAGGTTCAGCTCCTCTCTGAGTCAGGTTCAGCTCCTCTCTGAGTCAGGTTCAGCTCCTCTCTGAGTCAGGTTCAGCTCCTCTTTGAGTCAGGTTCAGCTCCTCTCTGAGTCAGGTTCAGCTCCTCACTGAGTCAGGTTCAGCTCCGCTCTGAGTCAGGTTCAGCTCCTCTCTGAGTCAGGTTCAGCTCCTCACTGAGTCAGGTTCAGCTCCTCTCTGAGTCAGGTTCAGCTCCTCTCTGAGTCAGGTTCAGCTCCTCTCTGAGTCAGGTTCAGCTCCTCACTGAGTCAGGTTCAGCTCCTCTCTGAGTCAGGTTCAGCTCCTCTCTGAGTCAGGTTCAGCTCCTCTCTGAGTCAGGTTCAGCTCCTCACTGAGTCAGGTTCAGCTCCTCTCTGAGTCAGGTTCAGCTCCTTGTTTATCTGTCCGGCTGCGACTGTTACTGTTCTGGTTCACTCTCAGCGGCTCTCAGAGCGTCGCTGCTGCTGCTGCTGTGCACTAACCTGCTCAAACACACACAGTTAGCTGCAGACTAGCTGGTAGCATTTAGCAGCTAAAGAGCAGATATTTCCCTCAGGACGTTGGTAGAGAGCAGAAACAGAAGATTGGACAGAAACACGACTCCACATGAAGGATAATGTTGCTCCGTAACTGCTGGATGTGAAATAAATAGGGCTGTAGTCAACCAAAGAAAATCTTGGTCGACTAAAATTGTAAATAATCTGCGACTAATCGATTAGTCGCGGGGGGGGCACAGTGATTTCTGTACTTCTCTGTTTAGCGTCTTCATGCTAGGCTAACCCATCGTTGCTAACTTTGGAGCTAACCTTCACTTTTCCAGCACTTGGAGAAACAACAGACGGGACTTTTCATCATTTAACTGACACACTGTAGTCTGTGCTGTACATTTACTGCCAGACTGACAACTTACCGCTAACCTTTTCCTCTGCTCCGCTCGTATCCACCGCCACTTTCTCTGTGTCCAACTCGCTACGCTAACATGCTACGCAGTGACGTATGACACAGCTGCTCGTTTCCCAGGCAACAACACAGCGGTTGACTCACGCGCTGCACAGACTCCCAAACGCTAAATATTTCTGAATGAGCGGATATTTGGCATTTATTCTAGTATTAAAAATATTTTTTGGCCTGGCGGGGGTTCTTGTTAATATAATCGTAGGAGAAACGCTCAGTAACGGAGTTAGACCTCCGGAGTTTGGAAGAGTCCAAAGTTGTGTAAACAGCGGGGGTGTTTTGAATACACCCCCGTTTTCAAAAGGTAGTTTGTTGGTCTGTCCCCCCCGCTGCAGGAAAATAATGGATTAATCCCAGAAAGCTGCTGATGTAGCACTTTTCTCCTTATGAAAGTAGAGATAGAGATACACGGAGATTATTCGACCAATGAGAATTTAGTCGGATGAGAGAGTATCGACCAATTAATCGACTACAGACTACAGCCCTAGAAATAAAAGCAACAGATCAGCTTAAAGACTGATGAGTTTTAATCACACTGCAGATATGTGTGTGTGTGTGTGTGTGTGTGTGTGTGTGTGTGTGTGTGTGTGTGTGTCCACAGTCCACACTGTCTGATCAGTAATTGATGAATCTATTATTACACCCACCTTTAACCGTCAGCCTTTAACACCTACAGTATGAGTGTTCAGCAGTAAAACATGAATCTTTGAGCTGTTATTATTATTCACACTATTTAAAAGTGAAAACTTGCTGCACTGTGAGGTTTCAGAGCAGATTTCCTCCAGAGTAACTCAGAGGTTTGTTTTTCTAACTGTGCTGTCCTCTGGGACAACCAGTCTCTCATTAACAAGCCGGTGTCACAACACTTGACTGAACACTCTCCAGCAGGACGGCTGCCACCACACCGCCAACTGTCCATTAGCTCCCGTTAGTCTGTGCCCAACGGTCGGCCACATTGACGAGGACGTGCTCTCCTGTTGGGGCCTGCAGCGTCCCGCTCGCCGTCTCCGCAGCAGAGTGTGAATGAGGCGGCTGTTGGCAGCTTCCAGCTGGATCAACACACCACAGACCGGCTCTCTGCGTCCTCGTTAGCCTCTGTTGACTCTGGCCTCTCAGCAAACAGCATCCAAAACACACTGCGGCCGTCACTGTGTTCACAGTAATCAGATAGCTTCATGTAGCAGACGCAGAATGTATTTTATCTATAAGGCAGGTTTAAGTCATAACTGAAGTGTAACGTTTAGATTCAGTCTGACTTGCACATGTTCATAAAAGACATGAATGATGACAGAGTCTGTCTGAGCATCATCACGTTTGAACTTTTTAAACTGTAAACTGTAAACTGGACTCTTAATGGAGCCAATTACTGATAATGAAATCATTGTTTTTGTTATTTTTCCAGTAAAAATGCCAAAATGTGATTATTTGATGCTTTTGTTTGTCAGATATGAAACTAAAGAGCATTTAGGGTTTTTAGTAAAACATGTTGACATGCTGGTTTGGGAGCATTTTCACTTTTTTGTTTCTTTTCCTGTTTACAGACTGAAAAATCAACTGAGGAAATTAATTGGCTGATTGATTGATTGATTGATTGATTGATTGATTGATTGATTGATAATGAAAAGAATTGTTAGTTGCAACTTTAGCACCAGTTAACCAAACTGTAAACAAACAGGACTCCTCTTGTACTTACACTTCCTGTTCACAGCCCTCAAAGCATGATGGGAACTGTAGTCCCAAAGCGGAGACAAAATGTGAACTTTTAGAAACTGTTTGTATGACGTTATTAATCCTCTTGAAACCTGAAGACACGCTGGCAGAAAGCTGTTGTATGTTTTGGATTTTAAACTCTGAATGTCAGACGTCGGGCAGCTTCAGCAGGCTCATGTGTATATAGATATAGATATATATGTTTTCCTGTCAGATATGAGTGATCACCTGGCTGTGGAAGCCGTCAGACTCTCTGATTTATGGTCTCCTACTCAGCAGGATCTCCCTGTGTGAGCCGGGAAGCTCATTCTACCGTCTTTAAAAGGAAAAAGCGGAGCTGAGTCTCCTGTGGAAGAAAAACCTGGAGAATGTGTTTGCTTTGGACTCACTGTGCTTTATTGAACACCGTTTCATGGAACATGAAATGCTTAATTCCCCCCGGCTGCTGCCGAGTGTCAGGTTCGAGCTGCTGAGAGACGACTTCTGCTGCTTTCTGACAAATCTGAAAGTTTTCAGATGTTTCCTGAACAAGCTCGAACCTGAAGCCGAGTTCATAAACGCTCCGAAAAATGTTAGTCTGAAGGTAAAAAGGTGAATCTGATGGGAGTTCAGAGGTGAGCTGCTCCACGGTCAGATGCTGATACTGGAGGCTTCAGGAGGGAGGGGCCGTCTTTATTCAGCTGTCACCACCTCTGATACCAAATATTACAAAGAGAAACATAAAACCCAGCACTTAGTGAAGAATTCAGGCCTGTTGCTACATGAATTATTTGTCATTGTGTGGAAAAATTGTTATGGGAAGGTGTTTCCTACTCCCATTCTCCCATTCTGCTCTGAAATCTTGTTTGTGTGTCCTGCCTCACGAAAGCTTTGTCACATTGTTCTTTTTGTGGTTTTCTCTTATTTATATCCTGCTCTGATGTCAGAGGTTAAAATGAGTCAAAGCACCAAAACTTCAGGTTGAATGAATACAGAAATGCTGCCTGCAAGTCAAAATTCAAGGCTTCAACCTGACAGCTGTCCATTTTGTGGCCTTGGTTGCTAAGGCGGTTGCTAAGGTGTTTCCATGTGTTGTTGTACAGATGGATGTGAGAAGTTGAACATTTGGAGTAAAGAAGGAGGAAAAAGAAGTGAAATCCTGCTACTGTAGTTTGTTTACGTAGGAAGCTTCCTGAAAGCTGACCAATCAGAACAGAGCAGGGGTCATCAGGAGGCGGGGCTTCCTGAAAGCTGACCAATCAGAGCAGAGCAGGGCTCATCAGGAGGCGGGGCCTGTTTCAGACAGAGGCTGAACTGAGGGGCTGCAGAAAGGACCAGGAGGAGATCAATAAGGAGTTTTTATTCCAGTAGAATATAAATATAGAGGCTGGAAATGTGAAGAATGTGAATCTTTAAAGAGTCGTGTATTCTGTCAGAAGTGTTAGAAACCTCCTCTCCTGTTTACGGCCAATTCGATATCTTTCAGAAACTGACGAGCCGACATTCAGGCCCCTTCATCGATCAGCTGTGCAGAGGTTTGAACTCTTGTTTCCATTCTTGACTTCCTGTCTTCCAGGACTATATGCGCCGTTATCTCTCTATTTAAACGACATCACGTCTCCATCTGGTGGATTACTTTGTAACGTGAAGGTCATCGTCCTGACAAAAGTTGCCGCCGTGACTTTGAAGAGTTGTAAAAACCTCTCTGCCGTGTTTTGGCATGTGATGATCCTTTTAAATGAATGAATCTGGACATATTTCATGTTTCAGCTCCACCAACGCAGACAGCTGAGCGACCAACAGACTGAATCCCAGTTTTTATTCAGGGAGTTATTGCACACAGAAAGTCATATTTAAGAGTTATTCTGTGATTTGGGAAGGAAGGCTTGTGTGAACAGACAGGAAGTGCCATAAAAAACTGAATCTGCTGAACATGGGGTCTGTTACAGATCAAAGATCCAGCAGTATGGTTCACTCAGTGGAGCTCGCTGTAGCTTTGTGTGCAGAACTTTTCATTTCAAGAGAAGCTTTTGGTTTCCAAAAGCATCAAAGATGTTAATAGAGATACGGAGGCCTTGTGCAGTTCATGTTGTTGTTTTCCTGTATCCACGTTTTATCTGTCAGATCTCTGTGAGAAAAGATTTGTGTGTTTGTTCTCTTGTCTGACATCTCTGTGACCTCACAGCATCTCTCCAAACCAAAGAGAGCGAGCCGATAGTCAGCCTCTCTGCTCAGGGTTGCATGTTGTGTGTCCTGTGTACAGTGGTTGGTCAAAGTGTGCAGACTTTATGAGCGAGGGAACAAAGTTCAGTCATAAATCTGCAGGACTTCCATCTTTTTGCAGCACAGCTTTCAGTTATGAAGGATTTATGCAGATGCTGCTAAAACTGATTCACAGATTGTTAGAAATGAAATGTTCCCTCCTGACAAGCCCCGCTCTGCTCTGATTGGTCAGCTTTCAGGAAGCTACGTAAACAAACTATAGCAGCAGGATTTCACTTCTTTTTCTTCCTTCTTTACTCCAAATGTTCAACTTCTCACATCCATCCGTACAACAACACATGGAAACACCTTAGCAACCACCTTAGCAACCACCTTAGCAACCAATGCTAAAGCACGGGCGGTTGTTGGCATGTTTGACAAGCCAACATTATTAAGGTAGAAACCAAGTGTTGAGAGCAGGTTGAAGCCCTGAGTTTTGACTTGCAGGCAGCATTTCTACATACGTTCACCTGGAGTGTTGGAGCTTTGCCAGTGTTTAACATCCGACATCATAACAGGTATATAAATGAATAACAGTTATTTATGAATCTAATAAATAACATAAACTAACTAGAAAAAGCAGAACATGTGGATGTTTGTACAGTTCAGTCATTTTCAGCAGTTAGATTATTTGTATTTTTGGAGGTTTTACAATCTTTCGCCTTCTGAAACCAAAGTTCACATTGAACTGTGCATTTTTTTGTGTCTGCTCAGGCGTACTTGTGTTCAAAGTGTGTGTGCTTCAGAGCTCATTCCCTCTCATGTTTTTATTGGCTCCTGCAGTGTATTTGTGAGTTAAAGCTTCTGTATTTCCATGCCACAGCGTCCCTCCTCCTGCCAAAACCTCCAAACCATCAGGAGAGGGCAGAGCCTTGGATTTCTCTCCGCTTCTTCCACTCCAGTCTGAAACTCTCCGTACCATTAAAAACATCTCAGATTTACATCGAGATACCCGGTAAAAATAGTTGTTTACATTCCTGTGCGGCCTCTGGAGTGTTGGGCGGGGGTTTCGGGGCTGAGTGGGGACGCTGATGGAGAAGCGAGGCTGGTTCTTATCTGCCCTGCTGTGACGTCGGTGTTATCAACTCTGCGCTCGTCTGCTGATAAATATGGCGGCAAAGTGTCAGTGGGAGGATCAGAGAGAAAGTGTCCTGCTGGAGTCATTTAGAAGTGACGTGCTGTTGGTGTTCTTCGTCACCGAAAACCCTAATTACATTTCATGACACCCTACTACATGAACATTTGTAACATTTAAATGAGGTAATGAATGAATCTGTTGAGTATTTTCTTGGTTCATCAGTGAGTTTGGTTGTTGTTGATGTTGGGAAATGGTGAAAAGTGTCGATCAGTGTTTCCCAAAGCCCAAGATGACGTCCTGAAATCCAAAGATATTCACTTCACTGTCACAGTGGACTGAACAAACCAGAAAATATTCACATTAGAGCAGCTGGAATCAGATAAATATGATGTTTTTTCTTTTTCCATTATTAAAATAGTAAATTTTCTGTTGATCGACTAATCGTTGCAGCTGTAATTTCAGGCGCAGAGAACATTAAGATGCTTTTAAAAATATGCAGAGAAAACAGAAGAAGCAGAGAAAGTGAGAGGAGGTTAGTAAGTTACACCACATCAGTCAGCTTCCTCTTTTCTTTCAGTCCGTCACTCTGTGGGTTTCTTGTTTCCCTCGGGGAGGGGTCTGAGCTCACACACAATGCTTCGGCCTCCCGCTCCGTGGAACAATAGTGTTGGGAAAGGAAGTGTAGAAGGGGCCCCGCTCCGAGGCCCGGCTTTGTTTCCGAGAGCTCCTCCACGCCTCGAGAGCCTCTGTCAACACGCCACTCCCCTCCTCCTCTTCCTCTGACAGCGAGTCACGGCCAGGTTACGGCCCAGCGCCTCCGTAACACTCACATTAGCACACACAGGAAACTTCCTCAGCCGCTTCCTTCCAACCATAAACACCGCAGACACTCACCGCTGACCGAGTGCTAGTGTCAACAACAATCATCATTACAGGCTTCGCACATGTCGTCTTTGTTGTGTGAGGCGGCGCGATATCGTTGCAGGTGTTGATATTGTAAACCACCAACCTGTGCTCGGATGATTAATGTACAGTCACAACAGAGTACCGAAGGGAAATAGTCGAATACTTCTAGAAAACAGGTGGAAGAAGATAAAATGTTTAGATACAGTTGTAATTTCATGGGGAAAAAATGTAAAGATTTTGGAAGTAGTTGTAATTTACAACCAAAAAAAAAGTGGTTTTATTATTTTATATTTTGGTAAAAGTTGTAATTTACAAGAAAAAGTTGTAATTTTATGAGAGGAACATTGTAATTTGAGGAATTTCACAAGAAATAAAATAGAAATATTTTGGATAAAGTTTAAAGTTTACAAGAAAAGTTGTACTGTTATAAGAAAAAAGTTGTAATTTTTGTAGAAAATGTAATTTAAATGCAATTTTGTAATAAGAAAATAGTTATAATGTCATGAAAAAATCAAAATATTTTGTGAATAATAATCGTATTTCAAGTACAGGTTGCAATACTCAAAAAATCTATTTTGGGAATAGTTGCAATTTACACAAAAAAGTTGTAATAATATGAGAGAAAGTTGTAATTTAATTTGAGAAAAATTTAAATATTTCAGGATTAACTGTAGAAAGAAAAAGATGTAATCTTAAAGTCACAATTTCATTAGAATAAAATTCTAAATGTTGTTTCATTAGAGAAAAAAGTATTTTATCAGAAAAAGAACAACAAAAATGTTTAAATATTCAGAGAAGAAAAGTCAGAAAAAATAAAATCGTATTTGTAAAAGAAAAAAATGGAGCATTTCAAGAAAATTATAATTTATAAATACAGAAAAAAGCAACACTGATAATAAAGTCTTCATCTTGCATGAAAAACATTAAAATATTTAGAGGAGAAAAGTTTGATGATAAGAACATGAAAATAATTCAAACTTCCAGTTTATCAACGATTTAAAATTAAAACAAATCACTTCATTTCTTTGATTTGTTTTAATTTAGGCATTTAAAAACTTCCATACGAGCTTCTACTGGAAGTTCCTCAACCTGCTCACAGGTGATTTCCTCTCTCAGCACAGCCAGGTTAAACTTTAAACACTCAGTGATTCTTCCATTCAGTCATTTATTGATCGATAAAGTGATCAATGTGGTGTCTGGTCTTACTGGAGAGACAAACAGCTTCGTCTTTTCTCTATTTGTTAGATATCTGACATCGAGGCTTTGTCTTTAAACAGTCTGTGTGATTGAGCTCCAGTCTGGCGACGTGTCTTCAACCCGTTCCACCGATAAGACAAGTAAAGCTAATCTGTATCTCTTTGCCGCCGCCGCCGCCGCCGCCGTGCTGCCGTCACCGTCCTCTCTCAGTCAGCAGAGAGGAGACGGATGTGTCCCACTCCGGCTTTGGACAAACACTTCCACGGCTTCCTGTGTTCCTGTGCCAGGCTGCCTGAAGGCCGGAGGAGGAGGGAGAGCTCCGGGCTGCTGATTGGTGCCCGTGTTTCCCTTAGAGACCTCCGAATCTTCAAACAGACCTGCTGCATCAAGCAAACCCGCTATCTCCCCGGCTTTGCTGTTCAAGAGACCCTATCAAACACTAAAGTCTGGCCGAGGGGAGCGTTTGGAGGCCACTTCATACACAAGACTTCATTTTAATGCCTCAAATTCAGTGTTCAGATTCAGTTTTTGTGATGAACGTAAAGTTCTTATTCTGCTGTTTGTGGTTTTCTGTTATTTATAAAAATGGTTCTAAAAACTAAACTCTGCCTGCAAGTCAGAAGTCAGGGAAAACCTGCTCTGAACACTTTGTTTTGTGATGCTTTTTTTTTTTGCTAACTCATAAACAGCCGTCCGCTTTGTAGCCTAGGTTGCTAAGGTGGTTGCTAAGGCGGTTGCCAAGGCGGTTGCTAAGGTGTTTCCATGTGTTGTTGTACGGGTGGATGTGAGAAGTTGAACATTTGGAGTAAAGAAGGAAGAAAATAAGTGAAATCCTGCTACTGTAGTTTGTTTACGAAGCTTCCTGAAAGCCGACCAATCAGAGCAGAGCGGGCTCATCAGGAGGCGGGGCCTGTTTCAGACAGAGGCTGAACTGAGGGGCTGCAGAAAGGACCAGTAGAAGATCAATAAGGAGTTTTTATTCCAGTAGAATATAAATATAGAGGCTGTAAATGTGAAGAATACGAGTCCTCTCGCTGAAGTTGAAACACTTGTGACGTTGTTTTTTGTTTTTTTTGCTGTCACACAAGTCGCAGATCTGTTTGTCACATGTGCAGCAGCCGTGTAGGCAGATCTCTCCGTCACACACACACACACGGTTTCATTCAGACTTTTCAGGAGCAGATGTTTGTGGTGTCAGTGTGTCGTCGGAGCAGCTGATAAAAAAAAAAAAAAAAAAAAAAAAGTTCAAACTGGAACACGTTCAGTTTGCAGGTTGTAAACTTTATTTGATATTTTCAACATAGAAGTGGAGGTTTGTTTACTTCCTCCTACGGCTCTGATTGGTCTACAGCATCATCCTGTGTGTGTGTGTGTGTGTGTGTGTGTGTGTGCTGGAGGTGTTTTCGTAGTAATCCTGGAAACAATTTTCTCTTTATTAACCAGATGAAGACGTGTATTGTTTTTTATGGCTGCTTTTAAAACTGGAAGGCCTGTTTATATTCAGACTACAAGATTTAATCTGCAGTATAAATCTTCCGTCGGACCTCTGCTGCGTCTCTGACTGGAGTCTGTTGTGGTGTTTTCTTGGAGGACGTCCAGCGTTTCTTGAAAGAAAACGTGGTCTCTTCACTTCACCGCAATGAGAAGCGAGAGGAAAACGACGGGCCGCCACATCGTCCACGTTTGTTTATTGCTTTGTCCCGAACGCAGCCGGAGAAACAAAGAGATGTGCGAGGCGTTGCCTGCAGACGTCTAATCATAGTTCTGATTCTCACAGCGGTCGTCTAATTTTAGTCGATAGATTTTTTTTTTTTTTTTTTTTACAACAGATTCCCTTTCAGCCGGGCTCGATCCCAACGAGACCTCTCAAATTTGCAGACTCCTGCAGAAAAAAGAAAAAAGAAAAACCTCCTCCTCCTCTCTGCATTCTTGTGGCAGCAGATCCACGGGACGTTAAACTTTCAGCTGGAGAGCTGCTAGAGACCCGAGTCGCTCTGCAAATGTTGGAGCTGCATCAGGCTCCAGCTCAGCTCCCCGGCCCTCTCTCTCTCTCTCTCTCTCTCTCTCCATAAACAACATTAAAAATAACTTTGGACAAATGTGCAGCAGATGATGATAGCTTTAGGATGACTGCTGGCTACAATATTTAGCAGCGACTACTGTAGTTTCCTGTCGGCGCTCCAGTCGGCGGCCGGAGCTGTCGGTCAAGTGATGAGTGGAGTTTGATGTCAGTCGGTCTCGTTAATCTGCGGCGGGGGGAGAAGACACATGGGATTCAATTTGTGCCATAATAATTGAACCAAATCCCCCAAAAGGATCAGACAGAAAGAGGATCAACTGTAAATAAATTGAAAGCAGAAAGTGACCTCAGAGGCAAATCTTACAAAACTCTATGTGGTTATTTATAATAACTAGTCTGACCCAAGAAAACGAGTCGGTCGGATAAATTGAATTAAAGTCGTACCGCTTGTTGCACTTCAGACGACCTCCAGAAGCAACCGGCGGCCGAACCACATGAGAGCTGAGAGTCAGAGCTGAGAGTCAGAGCTGAGAGCTGAGAGTCAGAGCTGAGAGTCAGAGCTGAGAGCTGAGAGTCAGAGCTGAGGGTCAGAGCTGAGAGCTGAGAGTCAGAGCTGAGAGTCAGAGCTGAGAGTCAGAGCTGAGAGTCAGAGCTGAGAGTCAGAGCTGAGAGCTGAGAGTCAGAGCTGAGAGTCAGAGCTGAGAGCTGAGAGTCAGAGCTGAGGGTCAGAGCTGAGAGCTGAGAGTCAGAGCTGAGAGATGAGAGTCAGAGCTGAGAGCTGAGAGTCAGAGCTGAGAGTCAGAGCTGAGAGCTGAGAGTCAGAGCTGAGAGCTGAGAGTCAGAGCTGAGAGTCAGAGCTGAGAGTCAGAGCTGAGAGCTGAGAGTCAGAGCTGAGGGTCAGAGCTGAGAGTCAGAGCTGAGAGCTGAGAGTCAGAGCTGAGAGCTGAGAGTCAGAGCTGAGAGCCACAGCTGAGAGTCAGAGCTGAGAGTCAGAGCTGAGAGTCAGAGCTGAGAGCTGAGAGTCAGAGCTGAGAGTCAGAGCTGAGAGCTGAGAGTCAGAGCTGAGAGTCAGAGCTGAGAGTCAGAGCTGAGAGTCAGAGCTGAGAGCTGAGAGTCAGAGCTGAGAGCTGAGAGTCAGAGCTGAGAGCTGAGAGTCAGAGCTGAGAGTCAGAGCTGAGAGCTGAGAGTCAGAGCTGAGAGCTGAGAGTCAGAGCTGAGAGTCAGAGCTGAGAGTCAGAGCTGAGAGCTGAGAGTCAGAGCTGAGGGTCAGAGCTGAGAGTCAGAGCTGAGAGCTGAGAGTCAGAGCTGAGAGCTGAGAGTCAGAGCTGAGAGTCAGAGCTGAGAGCTGAGAGTCAGAGCTGAGAGTCAGAGCTGAGAGTCAGAGCTGAGGGTCAGAGCTGAGAGATGAGAGTCAGAGCTGAGAGTCAGAGCTGAGAGTCAGAGCTGAGAGATGAGAGTCAGAGCTGAGAGTCAGAGCTGAGAGCTGAGAGTCAGAGCTGAGAGATGAGAGTCAGAGCTGAGAGTCAGAGCTGAGAGTCAGAGCTGAGAGTCAGAGCTGAGAGTCAGAGCTGAGAGTCAGAGCTGAGAGTCAGAGCTGAGAGCTGAGAGTCAGAGCTGAGAGCTGAGAGTCAGAGCTGAGAGATGAGAGTCAGAGCTGAGAGTCAGAGCTGAGAGTCAGAGCTGAGAGCTGAGAGTCAGAGCTGAGAGATGAGAGTCAGAGCTGAGAGTCAGAGCTGAGAGCTGAGAGTCAGAGCTGAGAGTCAGAGCTGAGAGATGAGAGTCAGAGCTGAGAGTCAGAGCTGAGAGCTGAGAGTCAGAGCTGAGAGCTGAGAGTCAGAGCTGAGAGTCAGAGCTGAGAGTCAGAGCTGAGAGCTGAGAGTCAGAGCTGAGAGTCAGAGCTGAGAGCTGAGAGTCAGAGCTGAGAGCTGAGAGTCAGAGCTGAGAGTCAGAGCTGAGAGTCAGAGCTGAGAGTCAGAGCTGAGAGCTGAGAGTCAGAGCTGAGAGTCAGAGCTGAGAGCTGAGAGTCAGAGCTGAGAGCTGAGAGTCAGAGCTGAGAGTCAGAGCTGAGAGTCAGAGCTGAGAATCAGAGCTGAGAGCTGAGAGTCAGAGCTGAGAGTCAGAGCTGAGAGTCAGAGCTGAGAGCTGCTGGAAGTGAAACATGTGAAAGTAAAGAAGGTGATCGAAGGTTTCACTCTTATACGTTTTATATTCTCGGTTTCACCTCTGAGGTCATTTCACTGATATCTGTCAGTGATGAGGATAGCGCAGTTAATCGATCAGAATCTGCTAATCAATTGTTTTCTCCTGATTCCAAACTATTGAACTAATCAGCTGAAAGTATTGATCAGAGCTGAATGAAAGCTGATCCTGTGGAGAGAAGATGTCTCACTCTGTCGCCGCGGCGTTACAGAGAGTTAACACACACGTGCACAAATACTTTTCCACACTTGCATCACTTCTTTCTCGTCTTGGCTGCTGCGGAGCTCTGAGAGGAGGCAGCGGCGGCGGCGGCGGCGGCGGCGCCCAGCTCCGTGTGTCTGTGTGTTTCTTTTTTTTTTATGTGCTGATTTATTCCCATTAATTATAAAATCCAGGTCATTATCAAAGCGGCGCTCAGAACCCCCGCAGGGATCTCACACACTTCAAAGCCGTATTGTTGCAGGAGGCGGGAGGCGGGAGGCGTTCGGTACGGCACGCCGCACGCCGCCCGCCGCGCTCTCTCTCCTGCTGTCTGTGTGGTTCCCCTGTGACTGACCTTTGACCTGCCGTGACCTCGCACTCTGTGGTCCGAGC